>VYZS01352739.1:0-15100 GCA_013400695.1 Neodrepanis coruscans | reverse complement strand
TTTTTTTTTTTTTTTGCACCAGTGTTCTTTATTTACTCCTTATTGCATATGGCAAAGCCAGGAGGAGAGAAGAAGAGAAAAAAGGCACAAGTCTGTAGGGGAGAAAAGAGAGGCGTTATTGTGAATGTGTATTTGTCCCTGGCTGGTGGTACAGCAATTCCGTGGGATGTGGGATTCCCTGCTCCAAGGGCTGCCTTGTTGCAGTACCACAGGCAGTGGGGGCTGCTGCAGGAAAGGCTGTACTTAGGTTGTAGAATCACTTCTGGCAGCAGTTACTTCACAGAGTGAGGATGCCACATTAGTCTGGCTGTGTCCCCCTCAGCAGCAACATTAATAATTAACCAGGTGTGGAGACAGGCATCCCATGTGCAGTGGCACTGCAGACATCTGACACTCTTAATGGCCTCCTACAGCAGGGCTGGCCACCACTCCTGAAGGTCATCCCTTTGGTGCTATCCCCTCCTGTGGCCTGTGCCTGAGCCCCCCCTGCCTGCATGCGTTCCCCCACATCCTATCTCTGGGTTCTTCATAGGGTCACAGCTTCACCCCTGGGATGAGTCTTGAGGAGAGACACCCTCTCTGCAGCCCCCCAGTGACTGCAGGAGGGCAAGGGCAAACCAAGCTGGGGTCCATCAACCAACCATACTGGCAAGGAGCCATGCTCCCTTTCATTCAAATTCATTTTTCCACCTAGGAGAAGCAGTCAGACATGGGCTTGTGGTCCCTGTGCTGGGGCTATGATGTGCTGCATCAGAACTGGCTGCACATGCTGGCTTTGGAGACCCACACCTGGGTTATGCACTCATGTGGCTCCTTGAGTGCTCCCAAGCTGCCAGAACAAGTCTGAGGTTGGGTGTAACATTGGCACAGCAAGGCACAGTGATGCAGGAAACAAGCCCATGGGGAGGGAAATCCATTGGCACCAGTGCAAGCATTGCTGTGGATGCTGGGCCTGTGCTGGGGCTTGGTCTAGGGCTGCGCCTCCCCATGCCAGAGGGAAACCTCTGCAGCTGTGCCAACACTGATTCTGGCCCTTAGAAAAGGGATTGCTGGAGGCACCACACTTCAGGGGGTCCCTCTGAAGAGACCACCCAGATGTTATTAGGCACCAAAGTCTCTGGAAAATGAAGGGAAACCTTCAAGTAGGGGATTAGCAAGTGGAATTAAAGGCTCAGTAATTCTTGAGGTGGATCTGATCATGTTCTAAAGCAGCCCACCACAGCTCTGCAATGAGGAATTGATCCTTGTCTGGTTTAAATACATCTTATAGCAATTCCGCTTGTTATCTGTGCTCACCTTTCCCAGAGGTCACAGGAGGGGTGCCCTGTGTATCCCTGAGGGCAGTCTGGCCACCACCACATTTGGGGCTGGCACCCAGTGATGCTAAGGAGACCAGTGACAGAGTTGCCACCAAAAATTCACATGGAAATGTGGAGAAATGCCTTTCATCTGTCAAACTTCAGTCATCAGTGAAGAAATTTAATTTTAAGCATCATTTGATTTTAAATAGCCAGACTCTGCTGCCACCAGTGACTCCCACCTTTTCCAAAGGCAGCCCCAAGAGCTGGTGGTGCTACTGGGCTGTCCTCCCACACCTCCAGATCCTCCAGCATTGGTGTTGGCAATCGATGAGTTGATGTCCCATGTGCCTAGCAAAGTTTGCCACCTACTTTTCAACACCTTCTGAATATTTTCGAGCGCTGGTGATAGGCACCATGGGGAGGCTTGTGACTCCCTAGAACCCTTGAGCACTGGCAGTGGGGGACGGGGGTGGAGGGGAGCTTTTCACTGTTCAGTGACTTCTCACAGTCAGGAAATCTCTCACATTTCCAAAGGCAAGGAGTGGGGATAGAGGGGGTTCTGCGAAATAGTGACCATATCCTGACAAACAGATAAAGGGCTGGGCTGTAGGGGATGCTGGGTATGGAGTGGATGTAGAGGCGAGCAGGACAGGCACTCTCTCACACAGGGTTGCCATATCAACAGGTTCTCTGTGAGCCTCTCACTGCAGATGCAGCATTTTGGGATGCTGTGATGTGAGCTTGAGCACTCCTGGCTTCTGTGGCCCCACATCCCCTTGGATGCCCTCTCCTCTCTGCCTCCCGGGGGATCTGCCAGGTATGTTCCCAGGTGCATTTTGGTTCTCCTGGTGTTGCCGGTTTGCATCCTGCCAACAACATCTCTGCCTGCATGTATCCCTGCCAAGCAACAGCACCCAGTCATGATCAAATGGCAGCAGCATGAGCAATTGTAGCTGGTGCGGAGGGGGTCAGGAGGGACACCAAGCCCACTGACAGGTGAGGAAGGAAGCAGTGGCTGCTTCCTTGTGACCAGTGACTGCTCCCAAAGGCCATCAGCGTCCATGGCCCCACAGTGGCAGGGGCTGCACCCCCTCCATCACACAAAAGGCAGAAAGTGGGCAAACGACAGCTGCCTTTACTAATTTCAGAGAGAAAAGGAAAATTTTGTCTGGCACAAGCCAAAGCACCAGGAAGGTGTCCCATACTGGGGTGCCCTGAAACCACTTGATCCTCTTCCAAGGCTTCTCCTTCTCAGCTGCCAAAAACGATGAGAAATACTGAAATCAATGAGAAATACTCCTTGACCACCGTCAGGCTTGCATTACAGAGATTTTTCAGCTGGCAAAACTAGTCTGATCTGGAGGCTGAGACTGCCAGAGCAGCGTGGGGAATCACCAGCACTCTTCTCCAGGGGTCCTGGACAGATGGGGTGACAACACGGGGTGGTCCAGGAGGCTCCCAGGGAGCCAGGGAAGAGTCAGGCAGAAGAGAAAGAAGCAAACAGACACGTAGGGTGAATGAAACTTAGGGGCTGCAGGACAGCAAGAAGTGGACATGTCCCTGCAGATCAGGGCAGGAGGCCCCTGCAGTTGATGCAGGAGGCAGAGTAGGAGGAATTTGCTCTGGAGGCATTTGCTACTTCAGATAGCTGGGATGCCTGAGCCAGGAGGGTGTTTACATTCCCTCCCTTATCTGCACATAGGACCCGTAGGGCCCCTTTCCTGCTGAACAGGTTCTTGTTGTCAGGGGAGAAGTGGGGACCTGGCGCCAGTGCTGGCCCTACACCCTCCTTGGTTGCCAAGGTTGCTCCCAGGGATGGGAGACAGGATGGGGCAGCCATGTGCCAAAGCCTTGACAAAGCCCTGTTGACCTTCTGTTTGGGTGGAGCAGGTGGGCTGGGTGCTCCTCAGAGCACACCCCACCTCTCCTCTAGCATCTGCACCTCTCCGGACAGGATCTGGAGGCATGTGTGACTCAGCCACCCATCATGTTCTTGCCTGCTTGGCTGGGCCTGTCAGGGTATAAATCCCCCTTTGCTCCTTGCACCTGGGAGCCGCACGTGCAAAAGAATCTCATGCAGGAGCAAGGGATCATGGCATCCCTGGATGCATCCCCCTCACCATCGTGCTGTGGGCAGACAGGGGTGTACCCTGAGTTGAGGGCCTGTGGGTCAGCTCCAGAGTTGGGCATGGGCAGCAGCTCTGGGTGCTGAGCCTCTCCCACCCTGGGCACTGCAGGGCAGAGGGTGACTCCAGAGACAGGACAACAATGCATGGCAGCATGGCACTGCTAAATTGAATATCGACCATCTCCCCAGGACATTACTAGTCCTGGGAGCATGCCCTGTTAGCATATCAGGAACTGGGAAAAGTTGGCTGCTGCTGCTGCCAATGCTTGGGGCATCTGACAAGTATCAGCATGGCTGAGCTGGCAAGGCAGTGAGTGCAGGACCCACACAGGACCTGCAGAAGCCCTGCAGCCCCACAGGTTCCTCAAGCCCCAACCAGAGCAGCAGCCACAGTGGGGGCAGGGCTGGGGCTATTCCCCACACCCAAGCCTCATCTTGGCTGGTCATTGCCCAATAGTGTGAGGGAGGATTCTTGTCAGGACTAAGGATGGCAAAGTGGCAAACTGGGCTGGGCAGCACTGCCAGAAGAAGGAAAGAACTTCCTCAGAATGCAGAGTTGGAGGCAGCTGTGGGAAAGGCAAAAACTCCTGGAGTCCAGAGGAGAACAAAGAGCTCAGCTCTGCCCCAAATCACATCCCCACTGGGATAACCACAGTGGCATGGCATGGGCTGAGGAGCAGGGACATGGCGGATGCCGTGGCTGCCCAGCTGCCCAACAGCCCTGCCCTCAGTTCTTCACCTCTGAAGCAGCCACTGACCCCCTCAACATCCACCTGTGTCCTCCTGGGCTCTCATCACCTATGGTGGTCTGCCAGGGCACAACGCTGCACTGGCCCATGAGCAGTTCCTGAGAGATGCTTGCTTCAGCATGGCCCAGCAGTGCTACCATAACCTGCATGCTCACACCACACCTCCCACATCTGACACCCTTCCAAACTCTCATATATATATATATCCAGTACAGTGTCTCTCAAAGTTCTTGTCCTTCCCTTCAGACACCTCACGAATATGTTAAGCTAAAGAGGGCGATGGAAGAGCCTGCAAGCCCCTGCAGCTCCCCTGTACTGGGATGACAACTGCCAGTCTATTCCTTCTCTGCTTTGTCTCTCTTGGTGAGCCTTTGATCCATGGCAGTACTTTGCCTCTCACTCCACGACAACTTAATTTCTATAGTAACCTCCTGAGCTGGATCTTGTCGAAAGGCCTTTTGAAAATCTGAATAAATTGTCAAGTGGTTTTCCTTCTACCCACTCTTTACAGAAGTATTAGATGAATGCCAGTATAAGAAATGAGGCTGGATAGTCCTGGCTCAAGCCAAACGTAGCAATCATCCAGCCACTCAGGTTTTCATCATTGTCTCTGCCAATTTGCCAAACACAAAGGATTTTCCCTCATGATGCTCCCACAGCACAGGCGGGGCGACCCCTGCCATGACACTCCCTGGAGACAACCTGAGGACATGTTTCAGGAGAGTCCCGACCCTGCCCTGGGCCAGCAGTGAGGAGGACTGTTGCAAACCACTTCAGCTTGATACAAAATTTTAATTAATCTATGAAAATTTCCTATCTGCAAATAATTCAGACCTTATGAAATTCCAATATAACCATTTATCACAGCTGGCAATTTGATGCTGGCAGCAGAGCTCTTGGACGCTTGGGGAGTAATTGATAGCCTAATATAATTTTAAATTAGGGTTTGTGTTTTTAATTTCAGCCCTCTGAAAACACATCTTTGTTTGGACTAAACCCCACTTCTCCTATGACACTGCAGGCAGTGGGCTCGTGCCCAGGGCTGCCCGTAGGCAGCAGCCCTGCCTGCTCCTGTTGCCCTGACTTCAGTGGGGCCAGGGACTTCAGCATCCCCCATTCAGGCTGTGTCACCAGAAGTAGGGCTGGCTGGTAACGTGGCTGTGTGTCCCTTGGGAGCAGAGGTGGTTCCCAAGCCAGTCAGGCTGGGGAGGGGCGGCCGAGCTGAGAACAGTGTGTATCCACTGGGGAGGGGGAAGGAGGGGGCGGAGGAGCACGAACCCCATGGCCCAGCCCACCACTTTTGCAGTTACATACTCGATCTAAGTAATTTACACTTACAAATCCATCACCTTTCAGGGAAGTGTGATCCTTCTCTCTCTGCTGAGTAACATCCCTACATGTTGCTAAACAGCTAATACACTCAGTTGCGGGGTGACTGCACTTTAAAGGTGGGAGAAGGAAAATGATCCCTGTACTTACGTGGCCTCAATTGTATAACATGCTCAAAAGATACCAAGTAATGAATGTGTAATGGCAGCTGAAATGTGACAGTCTTACAGTTCTTCCACTACAGCATTCACCAGTAATCCCAGTGACAGCAGGAGCAGCATGGGACAGACCCCACAGCAGGGGCATGTCATGGGAAGCCCAAGAGCACCCTGGTGCTGCACTCCAGCTGTCTGTCCAGGCTTTCACCACAGAGCTCCAAGCTGCAAAAGTGTTGTTAGTGACCTGCCAGGGGACCTGAGAATGTTTGCAGACAGCAGGGACAGCAAGACAGGAGAAATGAGTACAGCCAAACGGAAGGGCAGGCAAGATGCAAGGCCAGAGCATGTTTGATGTGGTTCATTAGTTAATGGGCACATGGGGCCTTGAAAGTGCAAAGCATTAAAGAGGTGCAAAGGATTTCATGTTTTAAATTATTTATCCTTTTGTTTTTCTCTCTCTTTCTAACTAGATGCTGTGAGGAGCAGTCCATGCGTGGCCGACCGGGAGCAGCATGGCCATGCTCAAGACTGGCAGGAAGGAAACTAATGTGGGGCTGGGCTTCATCTACTGCTGCCCAACCCTGGAATGAGCACCAGGAATCAGACGCATGGGGCAGGGGCCATGTGTGGGGCAGCAAGGCATGGCTGGCATGAAGCTTGGCCAGGCACCACTGGGAACCATGTGGGGCCACTGCCACCAAACAGCAGTTCTGAGGGCCCTGGGGCATCATAAACAGGTTCCCACAGATAACTGCTGTCTTCCTCCTCCTCTCTGCCCCCAAGCACGGCAGAGTGCAGCTGCTTAACCCTTTCTTGGGGACCATCAGGACACTGAGCCAGAGGCATAATTGAGCAGGGGAGTGATTATCACATTTTAAATCTGGACACAACCCCGTAACAAGATTTGCAATTTGTACCAGGCAGGCAGGCAGGCTGCAGGGTACTTTCCCCATTAGGGGCCACATGTTGTTAGCAATCACATTAGTGGGGCTGGGATTTAGCATTAGGAAATCAAAGTGGTCCCTGCAGACTCTGGCCCATTGTAGAATGAGCTGGGCAGTCGAGGGGCAGGGAGGGACTGCTTATACCCACACACTCCCTACTCACAGCTGGACTGAGCTATGCTGGGATCCTTCTTGCTCCTGCCAGAACTGGGAGTCACAGGGTCCTCCCTCTTGGTCACCTGGTGGCTGAGCCTCCTTGGATGTCACACAAATGTAGTTTGCTCTGCTTTCAGCTGTGCAGAAGCCTGAGAAGAGTCCCAGCCCTTGCAGCCATGCTGCTCTCATTCACTATTTTATTCTTCAGATCTATTGGTTAAACAGATTTTAATCTACACAGTCTGGAGCTATTGATACCATGCCGTGCTAATTTGTTAGCTGGCTGTCAAGTAGATGAAGTGAAATGCCAATTATTAAATGAAATGTATTGTGTGAAACAGGCCAGTGCTGAGTTTCCCATTTCCCATGTGGCATCCTGCTCCCACATGGGGCTCAGGGAGATTTACAGGTCTCACTCTGAGCAGTGGGTGCTCTTGGGGTGTACATTGGAATGTACATGGGATATCTGCAGGACTTCCCTGGCCCCACTGTTTTGAGGGGACTGGGAGCAGTCCTAATCTGCACAGGAGATTGGGCTGCCTACACCCTCTCCCTTGTCTTTCACCCCTCTGTCCTCAGTGGGGAGGACTGCATTGCTGCATCCCAACACCCAACCCCCCAGCTCACTAGGTGCCCTCCCTGATCCCCAGTATGCATGGCACAAGAAGTCCTGCCAGCCCCCAGGGGATGGCAAAAGATGCTCTGCGCTGGGGTGGCAGCACAAGTGCAGGGGGCACCTGCTCCCTGAGTGCTGTGCCTAGGAGATTATTTATTTTGTGAGTTATAACTTTGGTTTTGCCTGTGTAAATATCTGGGAAGTGCAAATAATGTTCTGTGCACCGTTGAGGCAACTAGAGCCCTCAGCGTAGCCCCCCGGCCTCCTCATGCAGATCAGCCCAGCCATGTCACAGCCCCATGCAAAGGGACAAACTTGTATTAAACCACCACAATGGAACATGGTCAGTGCTGCCCACGGCTCCTGGCAACCCCACTTTGGGCCCTTGGGGCTGACATGCTCTTGGGGCGGCCAAGGGGTGGCCCAACTATGCCAGGATTATCCTTCCAGCTGTGTCAAGGCCACTCTTTTAGCTGTGTCCTTTACAGCCGTTCCAGGGGCTGCAGATGTGAAGAGGTGACTTTCCCACTGTGAAGGGGGTTGCCTCTCCAGCTGTGAAGGGATGGAAAGGGGCTAAAGATGAGCAGGGCTGGCTTTTCCAGCTGTAGCAAGGAGAGCAAGCTGCCTCCAAAAACATAAGGAAAGAGTCCCATAGTCTCACACAGAGCAGGTACAGCCCCAGACTACTCTCCTGCAGACAGGAGGGGTTTGATGCTCCAGTCCCCAGGGCTCCTTGTTTCGCTAACAAAGGCAGGTGCCCAGGCCAGGCCCCGGCCCCTCGACAACAGGCAGCCCCAAATCAGCTTCATTAAGAACCATTGATCTGTTTCCTGCTTAATATATTTTTCATTTCCAAATGTTTTTTTCCAGGCTCCACAGCGTTTGCAGCTTGTACCAATTAAGGCAGCAGCACAGAATGAGTGCAGCAGCCCATTAATTAAACTTACACGGGGAGATTAAGTGCCCACTCCATTCTCCCTGGCAGGTCTCTCTGAGCAACAGGCATGCTGGGGACGGAAGCAAGGCTGAGCATTCACGTGCTGGTCATCTGCCCTCCGTCCCTGTCTGCCTGTCACGTTCCCAGATGGCCATGAAGTGCCTGCTGCACTGAGCGCCAGCCCCTGCCCTGTGGGTGCTCACCCGGGCAGAGTGTGGCCTGCCAGCATTGCTGGAGTGGGGAAGTGGGGGTGGCCGGATCCCTATGCAGCAGGACTCAGAGTTGGCTCATCCCGGCTCTGCTCAGAGCAGGGATATTGTGCTCAGTGTCCGCATGTAGGTGCATTCATTTTGGTGAAGGATGCGGGACATATAGGCATGGTGTCTTGCCCTGTGCCTGCCAGGGACGGGGATTTGTGCTGGCAACAGAACTGTGGCACCCACTGCACTGGCATCCTCCTGAGTGGCTACTGCCCTCACTGCTGGGCAAGGAGACCCAGGCGAAGGGGTCCCTGGCCCCCATATTCCTCCATTGAGCCAGCTGTGGGCACAGCTCTATCCCACACCCACAGATCTGGTCAGGGACCAGCTGGGGGTTTGTTCAGGTGGAGCTTGGGCTCATGGCACCCCTATGCATCCCACCATAGGTAGAAGGTGCTCATGCCATGCTGTTCTCTCCAGGAGGAACACACTGACCAGCAACGAGAGCTCCAGACACCGGCATCAGTACCAACACCAACCCTATGGAGCAGCAGCTGGTGCTTACACTGTCACATACTGTTGCCATGGAAATGATCACACTGTCACATGCTGACATCCTCCCACCCAGGGCACCTAGGCACCCCCTCTGGCACTTGCTTTGGTGCTGATGATGCCAGTAGGCAGCCCTGCAGCAGGAAGGAATGCAGCAAGAACTGCCCGGGTGCAGCAGGGGCAGCTATATGGGTGCAGGTAGATCACACCATTGCAGAGGAGTCTTGTCATGAGTCCTCCAGCCATTAACTTTGACAAAAGAGGAGAAAATGGCCCAAATCTGGAGCATGGCCCAAAGAGCATGCTGGAGGCAGAGACACTTTCCCCTGAATCAGGATGGCAAAGAAAAAGGAATGGTGCAAAAAGCAAGGACCAAGTAGGGAGATGCTGAGCTCAGCAAAATGGCAGAGGGTTCATCTGAGGCTGAGTCAAAGCACCGGGAGTGGATTCCCTCTGTGTCCCACCTCAGTGGTGTAAACAAACCCACTGTCTCTTTGGAGGAAGAGTCTGGCAGGCACAGACAGCAGCACCAGAGCACCATAGATTTCTCTTCAGCTTCCACTTATTGCCACATGACATTTTGATTAAAATCTAGTTTTATGAGAAATTAAGTGGACGCAGTAGATGGATTAAAAACCTGCTCATGGACAGATTCCCTAACTGGGCTTGTTGATTGGGAAGCATTAGGGAAGGGCTGTGCCAAGGAGAGGCCCTGGGGACCAAAATTATTTACTATTTGCAGCAACAGGCAATGTGAGGTTGCAAAAACTTCTCAGGTGTGAGGAAGTGTTGGGAAATGATAGCGAGGAAGAAGACGGTTTGCTGCAGCATCACAGCCTGAGGCGCCAGGACAAGCACAGCAGAGTGAGCTGCAATAAGAGGGGTGACACCCAGGGACATGTTTAGGTGGAGTTTTAAGGAGAAATTGTATGTCCTGCTTCCTGAAATGTGTTTTAACACAGCTCTGTGGTCAGGGCACTTTAACATCTGAGTTTTCTGTTTGTTTTGGTTTTTTACCTTCTTGCAAGTAGTTGCTCTCAGAGGCAAGAGAGGATGGTCTTGTAGAAAACTAGCCCCCACACCTGCTTTGGGACTCCTAGTCTGGCCATGGGCTCTCTCCACTTATCTGACACCACTGTGAATGCAGGGTGAAGTCAGGCTGTGCCAGCCTGGCAGGGATTAATGGAGCTGAAGAAACCTACAGCAGGGGGTGGGCTCAGAGCAGGCACAGCAAAGAGCAAATCCAGCCTTGCTGGGGGCTGAGCCCCTCCTGCCCACGGACTTCAGGGAACTGCATCAGGTGAACCAGAGGGAAGGCAGGGTGCTGCCTGCTGGCCCCCAAGGGCTCAGCCCCCTGTCTGGCATGGGGTACTCACTGGCTGTGTCCACAGCAGTGAGGCTGGAAATACCACGTGAAGCTGTGGGGTCAGGTTGGGGTGTGCCACGGCAGGACCAGCATCCTCTCCCTACACTGACACCAGCACTGACATGATGGCCCCCACTGCATCACTTGGTGTATTCCTGCCTCATTGCTTTTGATTTAGCAGTTGCTAGAGAAACTAAAAGTTGCAGTTTGGGGAGCATCTGCATTTTAATTAGTAATTACGAAGAGTGCTGCTCGGGCCCAGCTGCTGCCTGTAGGGTCCCTGCTGCCACTGTTCTACAGGGGTAGACAGAGATGCCCTCACCCTGCTCGCCCTCACCTCCTCTCCGTGCCAGCAGGTGAGCAGAGGATTCGACACTGATGGTCCTCAGCCTGGGAGGGTAACTTGCTGAGCAGTACTCCATGCAAGTACACGGGGTCCCAGTATCCCAGCTTCAGCCCGGACAGAAAAAAGCAGCTGTAGGTGGGACACTGGGACACCCGTGCACTTACATGGAGTCCCAGTGTCCCAGCTGCAGCCTGGAGGAAAAAGCATTGCTGTGGCATCTGCAGCTGCAGCTGGCTTGGTTTGTGCTGCAGCAGCTCCCTCCCTCCCACCCACTCCTGCGGTTCCCTCTGCTAACGCCGGCACTTGTGCCTGTTCGTTCACCTGATTAATTCCTCATGCGGCTCTGTAAATGCTGACGTGACGCCCAGAGCAGGGAGACCTGTGTGGCTCCTCTGCCTGGGAAGCCACTTACCTAGAAGAGAGCCTGAGGTAGAGTCCCTAGGCACTGCAATCACCTTTCTTGCACCCTTCCGGGGTAATGCCTGCCATCCCCATGCGAACCCTTCAGCTCATGCCAGATCTCCTCCTGCAATTCCTGCCCCATGGCTCCGGGACCTGCAAGACTGGGTGCAGGGGCTGAGGACAGGACCTCCCTGCAGAGCTCTGCTCCTTGCTGTTCCCGTCCCCTCCCTGGCTCACTGGGCCAACGGTTCATTTTAACAAGGCTTTTAGGCTTAAGTGCTGCTTGACTTGACTAGGAGAAATTGATATTTTGAGAATGAGCTTGCAAGGGGCCATGAATAATTCACGATGGGGCGGTTCCGTTCCCATAAACAGGCTGCTAAAAAAGCCAAACCCAGCGCTTAACAAGGAAACCAATTCCCATCCTGCAAAACCCCAGATCCCGGCTCAGCCTCTGCTGAATCTTTTATCTTCAGAAAGGGGTTCCCACATGGCAGCAGCACCAAGGGCCCTGCACCCTTTCCAGAGCATCCCAGGATGGTACTTGCTCCTTGCACCATGACAAGCAGCACAGCCCCATGGAAGCCCACTGGTGTGACTGGTGGCAGTGGGTGGCACTGAGGCCATGCAAGCTGGAGATCAGCAGTGTGTCACCAGCCTCAGTGGCCTGGTTTGATTGCTTTATCTCGTTAGGCCTCTGGGGCTGAGGGCAGTGAGACCCCAGTGCAATGAGGACAATCAGATGAAACCTATCATACTGGGGGTGGCTCTGGGAACACTGAATGAACACCTTTAACCCCCAGGGCAGGCAGCAGGGCACAAAACTTGTCTGAGGGGACAGGAGAAAGAGTTGAGGGGGCGAACTGGGCTCAGGCCCTTTGTGAACCATCTGGTTGTCTGTATGATGATGTTCTCATGAAGAACTGCGTGGCCCAGAAGTTGAAGGGCTTTGGCTCTCTGACTACACTATAAGGATGAGCACTCAGGAGGGCACAGCACTGCCAGGCTGGAGCGCAATGTTGGCACAACCATGATGGGCTTGAACTGGGCATTAATGAATTGAGGCTGGAAATTAGAAACAAGGTCTTCAATACCAGAGCAGGCAGCCCCATTGTGACCCCAGGATGGCACAGTCCAGGACACGAGATCAAGCTTCAAGGAAGCAAGGGAGGGATGCCAGCAAGATCACAGCAGCCAGGCATGGCTCCATCTGCCTTTCCTCCTAAGTGTGCTCACCACTCACCAACAAGGCTCTGGCATCCAGCTGCCAAGACTGTTGTCCTCTGCGCTGTGGTTGGGGACATTTGTGCAACCCAGGAGCATCCTCAGCCTGCTCCAGTGCTGCTGCAGGCTGGGACCCCATTCCCCACTTGGAGGCAACAGGACAGGATCACTTGCTGATCTCATCTCTTGCATTGGGAAGTACCTCCATTGCCCCATTCCTAGCACTGAGCTGGAAGCCCTGGCATGCTGGAGTCACTGTGTGGTGACAGCAGTGTCTGTTTGCTGCCACTGAGGATCCCTCTCTCTCTGGCTGCTCATTACTGGACACCTTCCAAGTGACAGGGCTGGATGACACTAATCTGGATGCTTTTACAACAAGAGCCCACATTGGCCAAGGGCTCAGTGGCTGCCCCACAGCAGCTCTGCCAGGGAACTGGAGGCTGCCCATGTTTGCACAGGGATCCCAGAGCATCCCAGGGAAGAGGGACCCAGGAAGGAGAGCATGGGGCCAGAGCCAAGCTGCCATGACCATCAGCACTAAGGACCACCCAGAATGAGCTCAGGAAGAGTTTCCCCCACACTCCAGCCTGCAGGAAAGGTGGACACCCAGTACTTCAACTGTTTCCACCCCTGGGCTGCATAGCTGCCATTCTCATAGATGCTAGTCCTGTCTCCTGTCCAGCTGAGACTCCCAGGAACCAGGGTGCTTATGGCTTGAGGAGGATAACAACGTGTAATAGGGAAACTGCAGCCCATACGGACGCCTGGGATTCTCAGCAAGAGGTGAAGAGGACAGTGCAGGCATCTGGCTCCTCTGCAGGCACCCACGGCTGTGGCTGCAAGAGGAGCTTTGCAGCCCCTCCACCATCACATCTGGACTGGCAGGAGCCTGGCAGGGACTCAACCTCCCTCAGCTGCATGTGTGGTGAGGAGGCAGAGAAAACCCCCAGTCCTCCAGCAACACCCATCACCCTGGGGACAAGGACTCCCAAAGGCACTGAGGGCTGAACCGGGAGCACAGAGGGTGACACAATACCCTGTCCTCAGGGAGTGCAGTGGGAGCCTTGTGCCGGTGCCTCGGCAAGGAGCCGTGCAGCGATTAGCGAGGAAGAGCCCTGAAGCCCTGCTGCTGCACAGGGAGAATTAGCGGTAATAAGTCATGATCATCCCCTGATGACGAGCACTTAATGTGTGCCGGTTCTGCTATCAAAGTGCCTCTTAAACCCCAATCGCCCTGTCGATAGCGATGGCAGCAGCTGATGGATCCCCAGTCGCCCAGCCACCCGGCCAGGTCGCTCCCAGCATGCCACAGGCAGAAGCATCGATTTCCCACAACTGCAAAGAGGCAAATATTTGAAAAGTGATAAATAATGGGAGCTGCCGTCTCGGCTGTGCACGTCAGCGCTCAGGATTAAGGCAACGAGGTGAGACTGCCCAATTAAATCCCAATGAAAATGGCTGCAAATTCAATTTTTCCCCTCGCTCATATCCATCCCGAGGGCCAGGGAGACTCATAACATGGGGTCCATTGATTGGCACTACTGGGAAGAAATCTCTCTGAATTCAATTAGTTGAGAAAACACAAGGGGTGTCGTTAGGAGAGGGGCTGAAACTCTGTACCTTTGTCATACCCCAGAGAATGGAGCACCAAGCACCTGCTGCAAGTCACCAGATGGCCACCGGACACAGTGGTTACAGCACACTTGGGTTCCCACACCATCCTAGAGAGATGGGGGAGAAACACTGTGCCACAGTGTTTCTCTTGGATTGAAACCTTTGAGGGAGTCACCCCACGTCTGGCACTCCACCAGCATCTGCAGGACACGGTGGCAGATGTGTGGATTCAAACATTCCGCTCCCTCTGAGCACTGATGGCAACTGACAAGGAACAGCTCCTGTGAAGCAAACTGTGCCCCAGAGCAGTGCCTGGCCCGCGCTGACCTGTATGGAGCAGGGCTGGCCCCGGAGGGGATGAGGCTGTGGATGCTCAGAAGGCTCCATCAGGGAGGGGAGCTGGGATGCCAGGGGAGCTGTAGCTGCTCCCCAGCCCCTTCTTCCAGGGCTCCAATGCAGAGGGATGACCCTGCCGGGATGAACAGTCATTATGTCTCATCGCCTTGGAAACCGAGCAGCAGCTCTGAGGAGCCTCTCCACCTTCTCCTCCTCTTCCTAGCTGAGCTCCACGAGAAGAGGCCAAAGAGATTAGGGGATCTGGGGCTGGGGACACGCCCAGGCTGTGCTGCTGGGTGCAGACATGGTGACTGCCTGTCCCCACCAGCCACCAAGCACACTGCTACCTGATGTCTTGCTCCGTTTCTCCTTCCTTTGTGTGAGAAGTCCCCCAGTAAGGCACATGGTGCTCAAATTAGTGCGAGCAATGGAGGAATCTCACTCTGTCTCCACCCTGGAGGCACAGGGTGTGTCAGTCCCTGCCACTGTGGAAAAGAAGCTTGTGGTTGTGGATGAAGAAAAGTCTCTCCAGATCCAGAGCAGGGCCATCAGCCTCGCTGGGTTTTGTAAACAGGGTTGCTGGAGCTATGGGGGGAAGCAGGTGCCAGGGTCCCTGGCAGCCTGGCACTCTCCTTACTGCCCTACTTCTTCTCCACCTTCCTTGGGGTGACACCCTCGGCTCCCCCTGCACCAATGGGGACAGAAGCCTCACAACCCAAGGCTGGCAGCTGGGGCTGGGGGT
>VYZS01352738.1:0-14194 GCA_013400695.1 Neodrepanis coruscans | reverse complement strand
GGCAGGGAAGGAGGGTGGGAAAGTGCGGCGGGGTGGGGAAGACGCTTCAGACACACCTGCCGAGGCGGTGGCGCGGAGCAGAGCGGGGAGCAACCCGCCCGGCGGCGGGAATGGCAGGTAAGGAGCGAGTTTTCGTCCGAGAATGGGGTCCCGCGGCCGGCGGAGCCCCATTGTGCCCTCTCTTCTGCGGAGGCGGCGGCTGCTGCGCCCGTCGGCGTCCCCCAGGGCGTGGGTTTCGCACGGGCTCGGTGGGAGGGAAGGTGGTGGTCGGGGGAATGTTTGCGCTTCTTTTCCTCTTCCCCAGGCACCTCCTCAGGAATGGCCTCCAGCTCGGCATTTTTCAAACAGCGCCTTCGGGCTGGCGACAGGGAAGCGCTGTCTCCCTCCGCCCTCCGCGGGAGGGGGGTACCCTGGGCGGGGAGGGGGGTCCTCTGGGCGCGACCGGGGTACCGGCTCCTAGAACCTTCCGCCCGCCTACCCCGCCGCCTCTCCCTCTCCCTTTCCGCCGAGCCTGCCTGCCGAGAAGCTGGTCGCTGCTTGCACAGCCGGCTTGAGTTTCTTGGAGAAACACTTTGATTTAAAGGCATAAATTTACAGCCAGGAAGTGGAGTTCGAAACAGCACAACTTCTGTGACCTGCTGTTGTGTCCTCCTCCTGCGTACTTGTGTCCGTGTGGCAAGCAAGACTGTCAAATGAGAGTTCAGTTTCTGCAAGAAACACAGTTTGTTTTTATTCAACCTAGGACAATCCAGATCTGTATCTGTATTTAGGCTCCTAAGCCCTTTGGTGCTGGAAATGAGACACTTGAATATCTTTTGTGGAATCAACAATTCTCTTTTCCTGCTATTCTTCATCCATCATACCCCAAGCCTCCTGTGTTTGTATTTGGAGGATTAACTTCAGCACAGTTCTCTCAGCCATGTTCCTTGCTGTGCTAGTTGTCTGTCTAAAATAGCATGATATTCTCACCGCAAGAAAGGAAAAAAACCCCTCAAAACCCAAAGAAAAGTAAAAAGATTGGGACATTTCCTTCCCCCATGCAACATAAACCTCTGCAGTGCCCTGGCAATGTTTGTATGCCTAGGGTATGAAAGCTGGACTTAATGCCAGCAGCAGAGTGACGGGTAACAGTGCATGCTTTGGAGGAGAGACAGTTTCAAAGTCTCAGGAGATCTTTGCTGTGCTTTGCCTTGCCAGCTAAAAGGATTTTGCTAGCCTGTGAAGCAGATTTTGTTTCTTGAGTAAAGACAGATAAAACTGGTTGAGTTGATCTACAGCTGGGGAGAATGCTCCTTGCACATATCTGCTCCATCACAGTTTGTAGGACTTAATGGAGCAGTCTCACCGTAGCTCCAAGGGGTTTTGGCCCACTGACTTGGGGGGGTCCCTCTTGCTTTATGTGTTTGGCAGAGCAGTTGCCTTGTTGCTGTGTATTTTCAGGACTTCATGCTGCTGTGTGGAAAATAGATGAAAGATATGCTTATGTGATTCTTCCTTGATTCCACTAGCTGTAGCCAAGCTGCTCTTTGAGATGGTGCCCTTGAGAACTTCAGTTTGGTCACCAATGCCTGGGACATGCGCAAGGCAAATGAATCCCTGGGGATTCATTTGCTAGATCCTTTCCAGCCCCACTATGAGAAAGCATGTCCCAGGCTGTGAAAACTCTTGGCCCTTAGGAGTTTCCCATTCTCAGGGGTGGGGAAAAAGGGAAGATATGTGATGGTTGGAGAGAATTTGAAAATGCCGCAGGGATGAAAATGATATCTTCCCTAGACTTCCTACTGTATATGCTCCTAACTCCCTTATGCACCACTTGCCTTCTGCATATCTAAGGCTATAGGTGGATGCTCAAGATGTATGCTAAATGTCTTCTAATGTATCTGAGTCCCATTTGCAAGACTAACAGATCATTTTCAGGATCGTACCTTGACCCATGTTATCTCATGCCTTCTGTGTTCCTCTGCCATTTTTCATAATTTTATCTTTTTATCCTTCCAGACGTGGAGAATGCCCCTCTCCGAGCCTGCAGCATCTCAGAGCAGGAGGAGGAAGAAGATGGCATCTGGGAGAAGATTGAGAGTGCACGACACCAGCTGACCCGCTCCCTCAACCCAGCGAAGCTCACCCCATACCTGCGCCAGTGCCGCGTGATAGATGAGCAGGATGAGGAGGAAGTGCTGAACTCCTGCCGATTCCCTTGCAAGAGCAACCAGACAGGTAGGAGAAGACACAAACTTGTATTTAGATGGGCCTGGTTTGTGGGGGATAACTTGGTTTTGATGCACACTGTGCACAGTAGAGGCTACCTAGCATGTGGAGGTGGCCTCCTGCTCCCTCAAACCGCTACCTCAGCTTTGTTGCTCACTGAGGTGCTCTGCACCTAGACTTCCCTCTCATCCTCTGTGGGCCTCCCCCTGCATGCACACAGACAAGGGCAGTGCTCTTGCCCCATTCTCTCCTCTAGCTATTCCTATTTTTGTGGATGTAAGTAGAACTGGTAGAGATGCTACCTTCATATCATGAAGCTGGGCTATACTGTTTTGTCTCTGTTTTGCAGGGAATTCATCCTAGCTCTTTATCCCTTCTTCCAGGTTACCTGATGGACATCCTTCGGCGCCGTGGAAAGCGAGGCTATGAAGCTTTCCTGGAATCCTTGGAGTTTTACTACCCAGAGCACTACACACGGCTAACAGGGAGGGAACCAGCACAGCGCTGCTCTATGATTCTGGGTAGGGTCTGGTGCTCTGTTCTCCCTTTAGCTGAAGCTTGCTTCGGGAAGGCCAGAAATCTGTGCCTGCGTAAAAACTGGGTACATGCTGCCAGTCTGTGAGGAATCCTGACAGCTCTGTGCTCTGGAACCGGCAGGGAGGGGGCCGCGTATACAAGTGTGATGGGCTGTGGTGCCATAAGCCTGGGACAGGAAGTGCTGCAAACCCACAGCAGAGCTTGGAACCTCCTGGTGGAAACCAGAGTGTTTGGCAAATCTGTTTTTTGGGTTACCCCTGTTTCAGCAGCCAGGAACAGATTCTCATTTGTTCCCCCCAGATGAGGAAGGCCCTGAGGGACTAACTCAGTTCCTGATGATGGAGGTGAAGAAGGTGAGGACTCAACGGAAAGAGCACCTGCTGAAGGAACACCAGCTCCAGGTGAAAAACCAGGCATTGGAGCAAGAGCAGGCTCGGCTGGAGCAGCAGCTGAAGGAGCTCCTGAAGGTGCAGGAGCGTTGCCAGCGGCTGAGAGAGGAGTGGGACTCCAACAGTGTGGAGCTGCTGAGACTGAAGGACGAGAACTACATGATGGCCATGCGCTATGCTCAGCTCTGTGAGGAGAAAAACATGGCTGTGCTGCGAAGCAGGGACCTGCAACTGGTGGTATGATCTTGAGAAGTGCAAAGAGAGTAGGAGGTGGTGGGGGGTCTGATGGCCGAGAAGGGTGCACATGGTGTCCCCATGTGGTGGCTCATGAATGTGTAGGAGCTGATGGCAGGCAGGATATGTGTTGTCTCATGCCCCTCCTCTTGTTGGGAATATGCCCTGCAGAGAGGCTGAGGCATAGGCACAGTTCAAGAGGCTCGCCACTGCCCTGGCGCAGCTGGAGTTACATCATCAGCTCCTGGCACAGCTGGGAGGTACATCACCTAAAGGAGCCAGAAGTAGGGGTGATGCCTTCCCTGGCGTCTCTCAGCTCTCAGCTTGGCTGCTGGTGCCACAAGTTGCCCTATCTGCTCCTGCCTGCACTTGCTGCCCTGTGCTGCCTGCTCTGCTGGCTGGTGCCTGTGCTCTGTCTGGGCAGCACAAGAAGGTGGCAGCAACTTATTCTGTCAAGCAACGTGTTTGTATTTACTTTTTCTCTGGGAAAGGACTTGTGTTTTCCTCCCTCTAACGAGGATAGTGGCTGTGCAGCCACCCGTGTTTGGTGCGTGCCTGCTGCCTGGAGCTGCCCAGCCTGCCTTGCTGATCTTAGGAGCCTTTTGGCCCAGACTCTGTCCCCCTTGCCACTCCCCACCGCCTCCTCATCTCTCTCATGACGTTTGTAAGACTCATGCCCTGCATAGCCGAAGGAATTCGTGACGCTGCACTCCAGCTGCCAAGCTCTCACCTCCAGCAAACATGCACCCATTTCCTGCCTGGGCAAGGACAGCCCTACCTTGAACCTATTAATATCCCATGTTTTTCAATGCTCTGCTGCCTCCTGGCATTCCCCCTACCAGTCTGGGCCTGAGCCTCTCACAGCTTTGTGATTACCTTTTCATTCCTCGTTCTGTTCTGCCAGTGCTGGGATCCTCCCCTACCTTTTATCTGGTATTCCTGCCAATGCTAGCTAGCTCTCCTGTGTCTGTGGAGCAGGGAGGTGAATCACTTATAGGTAACTGTGGGCTGAAGAAATCCCCCTGGAAGCAGAGTCTCAGCCTGTCTTCCCCTCCCAACTCTGGAGACCAGAAATAACTGGTTTCCAAAAGTCATTCTGGGTCTTTTGGGTAGATTTACAGAAGTAATTCAGTTCCTGAAATCCCTCCTTGGCAATTTTGCCAGTGCTTCTTGGTGGTTTTGATAGGTTTCCACTGCCCCATTTCCTCTCACAGCCTTACTTAGCTGTGAAACTCTGGTTCTTTGATCAATCTAATCAGTCGTTACAGATCTATGAGGACCTCTCTTACTTTTAATAGTAACTGACCTTCACTCTCTTCAGTAACTTGTTGATGGAGGAGTGTGAGAGCAGGCCAGAGTGTGATGATGCCCATGTGGTACCCTGCAGCCTCTGGCAGTTCGAACCTCAAATACTTCCCAGGCCACAGGTGGCCTTCTCATGCTGAATAGCCTCCAGTGAATTTTCTGCTATGAATTTGTTTCACAGCTGCTCTAGGGATTTTTCAGGTACTCACAAATGCAGGCCCTGGCTGTGCACCAGAGGTCCCATGTTCACCCACGGTCAAAGCTGGCTGCACTGGGGAAGCCCCAGGGTAGCAAGAAAGCTGTGGCATCAGGAGAGAATCCTGAAACTGAATGTGCTTATGCAAGTGCATCGTTCTCCTTTCCCTGAGGGAAAGCTTTTGTGTGCAGTTGTGCCACTAACCTTGGCCCAGCAGTCGGATACTCCTTCACATGATTGTCCAGCCTTTGCTTTACTTGCCTCTGGAACTGTTTTCTGTCCAGCAACTTCTCTGCTTCACTTTCCTGCTAAGGCAGAGGTGCAGGGCTGTGTGTGTCAGATTATCTTTCTTCCCTGGGTTACAGGTGGACCAGCTGAAATGCAAAGTCTCCAGCCTAGAGGAGGAGTGCAGCCTATTGCGGAAACAGGCATCTGTGCCGTCCCAGCGAGAGGTGGAGGAACGGGGCCACCCAGACACCGTGTCTGAGCTGTGGGCCGAGAACCAGAGGCTCACGGCATCACTGAAGGAGCTGCAGGGCATGTTGCAGGTACTGGCACGGCAGGGCAGACTCCAGGTCACCTCCTTTCCTGGGTCACCTCCAGTCCTAGTTACATATGCACTGGAAAGGTGGGGAAATCATTGTTTTGGGTTGGCCTGTCCCATCCTCTGAACATATTGCTTGGCTGTGATGGCTGCCACTCCTTTTGGGTCTGGGTAGCGATAGGTCCTTATTTCCAGCCCTGTAACTCTTGGATGTGCTCACAAGTGTGACTTTGTGCCTTGGAGTGCACAGTAGATCAATGCAGGAGTGATGATGGCGATTGTGCCAATCTGACAGTTGCTGCCCTGGTCTGGTGCTCCCTCAGTGCTTGTGGTGCAGTGACAGTACCCTCTCACCTTCTAGACACCCAGTGAGGGTCCCGTGCCAGGCTCTGAGCAGATCCTGCTGGACATCCTGGAGCATGACTGGAAGGAAGCCCAAGACGACCGTCAGGATCTCTGTCAGAAACTCAACTCCCTGCAGAATGAGCTGCAGTGGGCTGAAGAGCTGAGGGATAAGGTAGAACATCCATCACTGCTTCCATTACCACTCCCTGTCCCTGCACACCAAGCAAGACTTGGAAGAGAGGGGAGGGAGGGGCCTGTAAAGCCACAGCCATCGCTTTCTGGAGAGCTAATGCTTGCTGCTTGCTGTTACCAGTACCTCCAGGAGGTGGAAGATCTGCAGCTGAAATACCGGACGCTGCAGAAGGACTGTGATCTCTACAAGCATCGTATGAACACAGTGCTACTGCAGCTGGAGGAGATTGAAAAAGAGCGGGACCAGGTAAATTGCTTTCAGCCTCCGAGGTGGGCATTTGTCTCTGCTCTGGATATCTTCTCCTTCCCTAGTGGATCTTGTCTACCCATGCCAGGGTGGGAGGTAGGGTGGCAGTTCTCTGCCTTTTCTCACTCTCAGTCTGGCTCCTTGCAGGCAATCCAGAGCCGTGATGGGGTGCAGCTACAGTACTCCCAGAGCCTGATTGAGAAGGACCAGTACCGCAAACGCGTGCGAGCCCTGGAGGAGGAGCGGGATGAGCTCCTAAGCAAGCTGAGCCAGGCAGAAGGGCTGAACAGCACACTGGAGGCACAGCTGCAGCGGTGCCAAGGCAGCCGCAGCCTGGCCAAGGTGAGGGTGGCTAGAAAGAAGAGGGAAGAGAGAAGGCAGAGATGTCAGGATTAATTTCTGGGGGATACAGTGGGATGATGGAGTCCCTTCTCTCTCAGATGTGCAGCTCTTCCTACTCCCTCTGCTCCAACCTCAGCAGCACCTGGAGCCTCATAGACCACCCTACGACTGGACTCATGGATGCTCTGGGGACTTCTGTTACCCCATTCCCAGGGGATTCAGCCATTCAGAGCATGGTGAGTTCTTGGCCATGAGAGACTCACCCTCAGCTGAGGGCAGCAGAGACCCACACTGATCAGGAAGGGCACAGAAGCATTGGACTTGGTTCATCATGGAGCTGTGACTTTGTGCAAGACTGGGCATGGGGTGGTGTGTAAGGTGTGAGCAGGTGTAGGATGCAAAGGTTTGTTCTCTGTCTCTTGACAAACTGGCCAATGCTTCTCCAAAGTGTCCAGCACTCAGATGAGTGGGAAAAGAGGGGGAAGTAAAACTTTTTGCCCTGTATGACACCCTAGAAATCAACCACCTTATGTACCCAAAACACTGTTTAATCTACACATGCTAGGGGAGAAATTCAAGTTCTTTTGAATCCTGTAGTAGCATCATATTATTCTTAAGAGAGTCAGGTTCTTTCCTTTGACTCCTTGAACTGTCATCCTAGAGCACCCTAAAATAGGCAGTCCCACAGGTCACTCACACCTTTGGGTGCACAGCGGCTAAAAGAGAAATATAAGGACAAGATTGTATATTCTCTTCATCTGCTACTGCTCTCACAGCTTGTGCATTGCAAAGAGATGAGGATGCAGTGCCATAGATTTCTATCTGAGCTATCTGCTTGGCAAAACAAGGTGCCTCTTGGGAGTTTAGAGTGATCTGGATTATCCCTAAAGACAGATGTGGTATCTGAGGAGCTGTTTGCAACTTGGCCTGATGGGAGGGGTGAATTGGTGCTTGGTTTATGTTAGCAAGCCTGTCTCTTTCACTCTGCTCAAGGATGTGACTCCTGACAGTGAGAAGGATATCAACCGCCTTTCTACCTTCCCCTTCCCTCCTTGCATTGGCTCTATCCTCCGTCGTCAGCGGGAAGATAGGTGCATGCCCTACAAAAGGTGATTGCTGAGGGCTGTTTGTGTCTGTGTCTCCACTGTGGGATTTGTGGGGGCTGGGGAGAGCTGGTGGCAGGGTTAGGAGAGAACCTGGAGTGGGAACTGAATGTGGGAAGGCTGGCAAGGAGCTGTGTGGTGGTTGTGAGTGAGTTGTGGGTGGTGGGGAAGCCTGTGGAGGTGGGATTGAGAATGGGATGCAAACAGGCTTTGGAAAAGCTGCTGCCTTACAGAACCATTTTGTGTTTCCTTTGTAGCTTGTCCTGTGGCTCCTTTAGCAGCATTGAAGATGCAACAGGTACCAGGATAGGGGCTTCCCCAAAGGGCTTAGCTAAAAAGAAGTGGTGGCTGTGGGGAGAGAGGTTGGACAACTGACGCTCCCTCACACCTTTGGTTTGTGCAGCTCAGTGCCAGGGCTCTGCATCTGTAGCAGGGTGGTATGGACCCACACATTCCCCCATGCCTTGTCAGGCACAATAGCTGGAAAAGCTGACTTTTCTTCTGCAGAGCAGGTAGCTATTCGCATCAGCTCTGTTTTATTCATGGAAAGCTGTGTTAATGGTGTAGAGTTGGGGAGTAGGTAACAGAAGAGGGAAATGCCTTTGTGCTGGGGTGTTATTATTGGATATGCCCTTCATCTGCTAGTACCTAGGTGATGGGTTGTATGTCTCCTGGCTTGAAGCTCCTGATGCCAGCAGGTCCTGTGGTGGGTGCTGGTGTCTGGTCTCTGGGCACATCCAGGTGGCCCTGGCTCCTGCTGCATTCCAACCGAAACGCTGATGAAGGGAATGAATATTTGCTTGTTCTGAACAAGACATAGAAAACCCTTTCCAAGAGGGTATCTGTTCAAAGCTTCCCCACAGCTTCAATTTTCCCATCAGATACTAGAAAATTGCCAGGAGAGGGTAACAGATCCTCCTGAGAACCCTGAGAACATGAGCCCTCTGTGGTGTTAGGAGAGGTGATGTGCTCCTTCTCTCCCTTTTGCTCTTTCCTAGGAAGCAGTTTTGCTAGCACCTTGCCTGGGGCCTTTTCCTCTTCTTCCAGCAGCACCTACACCAGGGTGAAGTCGGAGATCTGCTTGTCCACACTTCCCAGCCGCAAGGAGGTCACCAGGAGGTGACTGCTGCTTTCTGAGCTAGGCACTCTGTGCCAGCTGCTTGAGGGGGCATTTTGTGATGTGAGGGGACTAGGCTTGGGAGACCTTTCCTTTCTGCCTCCCCCATTGTAGGCTCTTTCTCACTAGTGGGAGAGGAGAGAAATCAAAATCCTATAGTCCTTGCTTCTTAGCAGGACTGCAATTTCTTGTGCTGTCCCATTTGTTACAGCAGGGGTGGGGATGTTTCCCTGGGCTGGACATGCATCTGTCTAGGTGGGAAATGGATTGTGGGAGCCCATCTTGGCTTGGTGTTGGGGCTGGTGGGATGGAAGGGGCTTTGGGGGTTTGTAAACTGTGTGCCCTCGTGATGGGCACACTGTGAATCACGAGCTCTGTACTGCAGTAAACACCCTGCAAGTGGGCACAAGTCACGGGGGACTGGTTCTTAGAAAAGGCAGTAAACTTCAGTTGCTTGACTTGGCATTTCTCCTTGCCAGGTCACTGGTATTACAGCTCACTAGTGTGGGTCACCCCAGCCACCTCTCACTCCAGGAGAAGAGGCTCGAATCAGACATCTCCATCCTTGGAGGGAACAGGACAGGGATTTATGTTCAGTGGGTCAAGCCAGGCTCACGGGCTGAGGATGCAGGACTGAGGGAAGGGTGCCGTCTTATTGAGGTGAGTCCGGGAATGGGCTCACTGTGGGTTTGCAAGACACATGGGATGATGTGAGGAGTGTGAAGTGATCCCCAGTGCAAGCTGACCTCTACCCAGCTTGAAGCCCACCTCCGTTTCTCTTGTTTTCCAGGACTGTTCCTTGCCTAGAGCTTTATACAGCCCATCCAGGTTTCATGGCACTGAAGTGTGCCTGTGCATATAAAAATGCTGAGACCTTCTGAAACACTTCCTTGAGCTGTGGGAAGGGAGAAACAAAAAGCAGTCACAGATTAAGATGT
The DNA here is from genome assembly GCA_013400695.1 of Neodrepanis coruscans. NCBI lineage: Eukaryota > Metazoa > Chordata > Aves > Passeriformes > Philepittidae > Neodrepanis > Neodrepanis coruscans. Next base: position 4,497 of record VYZS01352738.1, on the reverse strand, counting down.
TAGTATGGTTATGTGTCCCTGGAACTGTCTGTCACCTTGTAGTTTTTCAGAGCAGTTTGCATCCTGCATTCCACACATGCCCATTGCAAAGCAATCAATTCTGGAGCAAGATTTCCCAGGCCTTTGTGACCCTCCTGAGCTATAGAGAATAATTGCTCTGAAGAAAGTGCCTGGAGGGAAGGAAGGGCATTTGTTTTGTTAAGAATGACACCACTGGAAATACAGCTGCGCTACTTGAATTAATATCCCACCTGTAACTGAAAACAAAGCAGTGCTCCCGCTCCCATACACATTCATGCATGCACATTTCCTTTCATGGCAGCCCAGCATCCAGACTGGGTGCTGGCTAACAGCAGGTATTTCAGAGGCAGAGGGAGCCAAAGGCAGATTGAGGATGCCTTGTCCTCAGGTATAGCTTTTGCCAGCCTTGCCTTACTCTGTTACTCTCTTTTGTAATTCATGGGTGAGGGAGCTTTGGGGGGAGCCTGCTCTTACAGCCCTTAGGTCTAACAGCATTGGGTTTTTCCTAGCTGAGGGTGCCATCGCTGAAGGAAGAGGTGCTTTCCCTGGAGAACTGCACACGGGAGGTTGCCTACTTGAGCCTGCTGCACTGGGATGAGCCTGCTAGTCTCATCTTTCAGCTGGACCTGGAAGGTAAGGTGCTGGCAACTGGGTCTGCTTTAAGCCTGAGCTCTCTGTCTCCCTTTCTAGACCCTCCACCCAGCCCTGGAGATAAATCTCAGTTATTCTCTCTTCTCTACTCTTTGGTCCTAGGCCACCATGTCTGACACGGGTTGGCTGTAGCTGCAGTAGCTTTCCCTGTCTGGTGTGATTTGTGCATCCTCTGAGTTATGGGATGGAGGTACAGACCTTCTGTCTGTTTGCCTCCTCTGCACCCCGCCCCAATTCATAGCATCACAACTGTGCTGGGGCCTTGGCTGTTTTATTGGTGATGGCTGTCTGTGTCCCTACCTGCGGTGACCTACGTTTTATGCTCCAGGATACCAGCCTCTACAGGAAGCCCTGGAAGAAGGGAAGAAGTTTTCTGGAGACTCATTCTATGTACGCACCAACCTGTCCTTCCTGGAGCCATCAGACCCTTATGCATTGTGTGTGAAGTGTCGGGAGATTCTCCATGTCACGGACACCATGCACAAGGGGCGTCTGGAGTGGTACTGCTCCCGCGTTGATCCCTTTACCATGCGGGACCTGGACAAGGGGACAGTGCCCAACTACAGCAGGTAACAAGGGTGAGGAGGAAGGCAGGAGGTACTGACCCCATTTATCTGTGGTGAGCATCCCCTAGCAGTCCTGAAGGGTGTGGACTGGCCTCTTGATGGTGTGTAATGCCCAAGCCTTGTATGGGAACCAGTGTGGTAGTGTTTGGGAGCCCTTGAGAGACTAGGAGGTTGAGTGATATGCTTATGCTTCAGCAGGTCTGTGGGGTTGGTGAAGAGGATCACAGCAGGCTATGGAACTCTGGAGTTGCTTGAGTGCAAGCTCCCTGTCTTTTCAGGGCTCACCAACTTTTGAAGATTCAGGAGAAGGGCCAGATGCCTGGGCAGCAGAGAAGCCACAGAAATAATGTAAGCCAAAGAAGCGGGCAATGAGAGCTATATGTGTGTGCCTATAGCCATCCTTCCACCTTGGCATGCAATCTGACCCACCCTCTTGGTAAACCAACTCAGATAGAGGTTGCAGAAGACTTAGCAAGCAGAGGAGGGGCTTATAGCCTAGGCAGTGTTACTGCTCCGTGGCTGCTTTTCTGCTACTTCCCCACTTCCCTGACTGAACCTAATGGGCAGCAGACCCAATCCCGTGCTTTTTGTATGGGTGCTCCATCATTTTTGCCAGACGGTATTCTGCATCCAGTTCTGTGTGTTTGTGAAAAGGTCAATGCTCTCAGCCTTATTATCCTCACTATCTCTTCAGCTAAAGAAACGGGCCTTGGACCAACTGCGCTTGGTGAAATCCAAACCACAGAGGAGCCCAGAACAGTCCCCTCAGCAGTTATGGCTAGACCCCTGCTCAGGTGAGCTGTTAGCCCTGCACCTGCCCTGTCACCCTTGGAGACCCAGTTGTCCACCTTGGGCACTGAAGGGACACTCACTTGGGATGTCTTAGTCTTTCTGCCCAGGATCCCTTTTACTACTCTGTTAATGGGATTTTGAGAAATCTGTGCATATTTAAAGCCTCTGCTCGTTTTCCCTGTTTTTCTGAGGCTTTCCATTGCTGCTTTCATTCTTGGGGTCATCTAAATATTTATGGAGGATAAACTGGTGTGTAACTCCAGGGAGTCCCAGGAAATGGGCAGGGGGTCTACATCCAGCTTATCTGCTCATGAGTGAGTGTTGTAATCAGGGTAGGATCTCTCCTGGACATAAGATGGTTGGTAGGTGCCTCTATGATTCAGGATGAGGGGGGGTACAGCAAGAACAGGATGACCGGTAAGTTGGTCTGGTCTCCTGTGTTCTTACCTTTGGGTTTCTCTTCTTCATTCCTGTCTTCCACATGCAGACAGGAACCTGAAGCCATACAGCCTGGTGCGCCCGGTGGTAGTCAAGGCGCCCCGTCCTGTGGTGCTGTCACCAAGCTGCATTGTACCACGGCTCATCAGGAACCTGCTGGACTTGCCCACCTCTCGCCTGGACTTCCATGTGTGCCCAGCAGGTAGGCAGCAATGAGTGGTTGGCACATGTGGAGCTGTTTTAGGAGCCTGCAGCTGAATGAGGTGAAGAACATAAGTCTCCTACTTCCAAAGGTTGCTTTCCATTTTTCACCTTCTATCACTTCTTAGCTATACAGTGGGAAGCTAAAATATTGCCCAAAGGGGTCACTTCTGCGGAGGCCTTGGTCAGTCCAATTCAAGGAAGAGTTGCTCTTGTCTTGGAAGTTTGAGTAATGGTCTCATGGGACTCTTGGAAAGCACATGAGGTGTCTCTTCGGTAGCTAAGTGTAGGAGTCTCTCAGTCTTTCTACACAATACCTGTTGACAGGTCACCTTTTTGGGCTTAGTGTCTGCAAGATGTTCCCTTCTATTTTGAACTATCCTATCCCTTTGGCTGACAGGAAAGCCAGCCCTACCTTCTGGTCTCCTGAGGCATAGGAATCTTCTCTCTTCCCTTGAGTGAGTGGTGGTCGCATTACCTTGCTGCTCTGGGTGGTTCTTTCCAGAGATGAAATCCCGAGTTGATACGGGATCTGCAAGGTTGACTTCATACCAGCTTTTCTTCCCCAGGAATGGGAGGAGCTGTTGTCCCCTTCCTTCTGCCAGCAGAGTGAGGCTGTTGAAGAGACTGCTGGGGAAAGGGTACTTCTCTGGTAGAGAATATTCAGAGGATGCAGTTCCCTCCTTCCTCCTCACTCCATTGCTCTCCTTTCTCAGTGTTTAGAGTTCTCCCTTTGCCAGCTGCAGGACTGAAAAATGAGTATATTTTTTGGAGAGATGATTTTGTAGGTAGTGAAAAATCTGATTTGCTGAAGGATGGCTCTGAAAATATTGGCCGCTGGGCTTCTTAGCTGGGTGACTTGGCCATATATCCTGTCCTGCTGAGCCCTCTGCAGGGTCCCACTCACATTGCATGGCGACCTGCTTTGACGCCTTCAATGTGGCTGGGAATTTACATTGAGGCAAAAACTTGACTCTCCCCTGCCAGTTTCGCCTGCGACAAGGGAAGGAAAGTAATCCATGAGCCCAGAGCCATTTCTCTTTTCTTTGCTGTGTGTTTTCCTTTGAAGAATTCCTCAGCCAGCTGATCTTCCACAGGAGCCTGCTGCTGCAAGCAGAGGAAACATGGCTTTGCAGGATCCACGTCTACCTAAGTGACTGCCTGTGCCACCAGGTAGCAAAGGATGCCCATCCAGACTGGACCTTGGGATAACTGGAATGTGCTTTAGATCCAGTTCTTGCTAAATATATTACTTTATTTCTATCTTAGGGATGAGCAGCTCCTAAAAGCCTTTTTATAGTCCCAGCTTGTTTCTGTGGCAGTGTGGGCAGCTGCTAGAGCAGCACAGTTGGCAGATAAAGCCTGGCGCCTGCTTCAGCCACACTGGGCTGCATAGCCTGTGGCTGCCAAGCTAAGTCTCTGTGTGTGCATTTTGTCAGCTTCTGTTGGGAGTTACCAGGGGCACCTGTAGCTTGCTGTACTGCCAGCTCTGCCCCCAGTTCTCTGTCTCAGCATTACCTCTTTGCTGCTCTCCTGCCTGTCACTGGCTTGTCTCCTGGGTGCTGTCCTTCTGCCTCTGAGCAGGGGAGGTGACTCAGGCTGCCACCAGCAAAAGGAGGTTCAACTTTTCCCCCATTTTCCTCCTACTCTTCCATGTCAGGATGTACACTCCTTTTGCTTCCCCAGCCCTGCTACTTACTGGAGCCAACTACAAACCCAGGCAGCTCTCAAATTCTGCAGAAAACCAACCTGGCAAAATAAAGTAGTTATTTTTCTGCCATACTCTCTTGGAGGGTTTGGGACAGTGTGGCAGTGGGGAGGGGGGTGG
>VYZS01352737.1:0-14874 GCA_013400695.1 Neodrepanis coruscans | reverse complement strand
ACCTTGGACTTGTACCACTCCTCAGCCTCAGCGATGTTCTTGGCAGCAATGCTCTCATACTGAGCACGGATGTCCCGCAATGCAGCTGTCAAGTCAGGCTTGGAGATATCCATCTCCACCTGGATGTGCTGCTCCTGCAGCTGTGCCTGCAGCTCCCGGATTTCCTGAGTGGAGAAGGTGACATCTCAGGGCACCCACTCCATCCTCCCTGCCCCATGGGTGCCACTGGGAAAGGGGGCCACCCCGACAAACCTCTTCGTGCACTTTCTTGAGGAAGGCAATCTCCTCCTGCAGGGACTCAATACGTCTTTCCAGGTCAATGCGTGCCAGTGTGGCTGCATCCACGTCCTGGGGAAGACACAAAGTAAGGGGTAGTGGGGGGTTTCAGGGAGAGTACCAGGGATGAAAGGTGCAAAGTTCTGTCCAGGACCATGTTGTGGAGCTGGGGTCAGGCTGCTGGGGGGAGATGGGAGTGGGAAGGGAGGTAAGGGTCTCATGCCACACGGAGGGGAACAGGTACTCACAGCTCTGAATGCAGCAAGATTGTTCTCAGCCTCCTCCTTCAGCTGGATCTCCTCTTGCAGCCTGTAAGCAGAGGGGCAAGGCTAGGGGGGTCTAGAGGAAGCCCCATCCCTCCATAGTCACGTCCCCCTAAGCTGTCCCTGAGCCCAGCATGGCCAAGCGGGAAGATGGCAGATTGTCCTGTGTTCCCAGCAGGCAGCAGAGGACTGGCAGAAGGCCAGGGGCTCTTCCTCCCATTCCCTATTATAGTCAACACCGAAGAGATCACAAAGGCATGAGGTCAGCTCAGTGTTACGTGCACTGCCCCAGCCCTTATAGGGGAGAGTGACCAGCAGCTGGGGGGACGAGGTGCAGGATCTGGCACGGGGGTCCAAGAGATGGTCATTGGCTGAGCCACCCCAGTGAGAGCAGGAAAATAGATGGGTCTCAGCAATGCTGTGAGATAGAGTATGGAAAAGGGACTGCTGCAGGGGGTCGCAGGTCAGGGCTGGAGATCCAGGCTTGTGTCAGGGGACGGAACAGTACCTCAGGCTGCAGGTCCGTGGAAAGGCAGTGGGCAGAAGACGGAGTTTCCCAGGCAGTACTGGCACAGGGAACAGCAGGAACCTGACACCTGTTTGTTCTGGGCCCTGCTCCTCCCCCTCCATGCCACCAATCTCCCACCATGAGAGGCTTTGCCCCACTAGGACCCAAACACTTGTTATCTGTGGTGATAGCTGGGGTTACAGAGGGAAGCAGCAGGCTGTGTCACCCCTAGGGTACTTGGTGTCCCCAGGGCACAGGGTCCAGGAAGGAAGGTGCAGGCCAGCATTAGAACATGCAGCTCCTCCTGAGCATTCACCCCTACTGCCAGGTCCCCCACTCTGGTCAGTTCCTCGGGATTCCCTCAGCCTGACCACTCTTGTGGCTAATCCCCACTGGCCCCAGCTCCCTTCCCTAGCACCAGCCAGGTCAACAGCATCCTTGAGGTCTCCTGCTGCTCACAGAACACTATGGACACTCCAGCAGCAGGCCTGGAGCACCCCCGGCTTGCGGAAGTGCTGTTTCCTCCCCTCCCTCCCTTCGTGTCCGGAGCTGAAGGAGCAACTCCCAGTTATCTTCCCCTTTGCTTCTGCCTGCCTGTCTGCCTCTGTCTATCCATCTATCCTACAGAGCTCAGCTCACCCATGGGCTTGCCAGCCCTCCCTGGTGTGAACAAAGATAGGGACCTCGTGATGAGGTGCACTTTGATCTGGATGTCCTGTGGCATCACAGCTCCATTGCAAGAGAGAGCATAGGGACACTCCTGCTACGGGAGATGTCCTGCCCACTGGATGCTGCCTGGGCATCTAGAAAGAGGTCAAGATTGGGGACAGAATAGTGGGGACATAATGGGCTCTGAGTATGAAGCACAAGGATGGCAGTAAACACTGAAGGGGCTGCCAGGGCTAGCTGTGCTACCACCCATCCATGGAGATAGAGATGAACAGGTGGGTGCACACAGGGACATTCCAGGGGCCCCCACTCACTTCTGCTTGAGCTTCTGCAGGTCATCGAGCAAGTTGTCGCGCTCGACCTCCACACGAGCCCGCTGGTTGGTGAGCAGGTCCACCTGGCGCCGGAGCTCCCGCAGCTCCTCTTCATACATCTCGGCCACGCGAGTGGGCTCCTTGCCCCGCAGGCGGTTCACCTCGGCCACCATGAGGGCATTCTGCTGCTCCAGGAAGCGCACCTTTTCAATGTAGTTGGCAAAACGGTCATTGAGCTCCTGCAGCTCCACCTTCTCATTGGTGCGGGTCTGGAGGAACTCCTGGTTCATGGCATCGGCCAGGCTGAAGTCCAGTAGCTCGCCAGCACCTTGGTAGGCACTTTGGTAGGAGCGAAGGGGCGTCACGCGGGTGGTGCGGAAGCTGGACAGGCTGGGGACGGCCGAGGTGCGGGACACCTGGTACACGCGGGAGGTGACGGAGCTGCCGCTGCTGCCCTTGCCCCCGAAGGAGGCGCGGGAGAAGACCGGGGAGCCGCCGAAGGTGCGGCGGTAGGAAGAGACCCGCTGGCTGGAGGAGTAGGACTGGCTCATGGTGGCGGCGTGGGACGGCGAGGCCGGAGCAGGGAGCAGGCGGCGGGGCTGGCGAGCGGCCGGCAGCTCGGAGAGGCGTGGGGAGGGGAGCTGCGCGCCGCTATTTGTATCCTGCTGACATCACCCGCCCCTCCTGCTGCCGGGCAGCTGGGGGATGCTGCTGCGGGGGGTATGGCCACCAGCCCCCGCCCACTGCCCCTCACCTGTCCGCACCCCCAGGCACACAAGAACGATATGACGATACGCATGGACCCCTGGGCACTCCCAGAGTCCCCTGGTCTATCAGTCTTGCCCCTGGTCCCCACTGCTCTGCTCTGTCCCGGGGGGTGCGAAGAGAGTAAACGGGCCAGGCTGGTTGTTAGCACCCTATCAGAGCACGGTGCCACCCATGGGGGTCCAGACAGACAGCCTAGGCTAATGCCACGGGAGGAAAGAAAGGTACTCAAACATTCACAAGAGATCTTCACCTGACCCCCTTAAGACAAACCCCACGACTGGTAGCCATGGTCCCCAAATTGGTCTTGAGCACCCCAAAAGGCCCTCGATATTGCCTTGACCCACCCCATGGTAAGAGCACCAGGTTCAGCTCTCCATGTCAGGCCAGACCAGCCCCCCACCCAGAGAGTGAGCAAGAAAGGGTCCTAAAGAGGGGTTGATCTGGGGGGACCCATGCCCTGAGTGTGCTTGTATTGACCCAACACCCAGACTCTCTTTCTAACATGGGGGGCTGAGCACCAGGCAGGGTCTGGGCACTTCTGAGTGCTGCTGAGTGACCCCAAGCAGGTGCTGGGTCTGAGCCCCAGTGACAGTGACGTCAGCCCCCTGTCCTAGCTCCGACACATTCCCAAAGCAGCAGGCACCCAACCAAAATAGACTTCCCAGCTCATACTCGTGGGGCGTGGGACATACATACATATTTATAGCTAGGTGCCTCCCTGTTAACCCTTCTTCTTCCAAGCGTGTGGAGAACAAAGCTGGACAGGGACCCTGACTGGAGCAGATCCAGACCCCATCTGGTCCCTACTGCTCCAAGAGCAGAACAAGGTCCCCAGGTTATCCTGAGGCACTGCAGGCTCTGCCCTGTCTCCTCAGTCTCTGCCTTTGGCCAACAAGTACACTGGGGATCAGAAAGCCCAGAACAGCTCCCCAAAATTCCTGGAAAGGAGAATACCCCAGTCCTCTTAGGCATCCCCACCGCAGCTTCCCACCTCCTGGACAGGTGGTAGACCAGGTCAGGGATCTCCAGGGACATACACAAACCTGTGCCAGCTAAAGAGGACATTCTGAGGGAGGGGAGCTGTGCTGGGGAAACCCCTCAAGAGGGTGCCCCCTGCGTGGGAAGCACCCCCTCCTCCCTGGGCCCCTCAGCACATCTGGTGACCCCCAGTTCTGTCCAAGCTGCACTGTTTTGGCTGACGTCAGCTGGCTCAGCCCCAGTTTCTCTGTCCCTGAAGGCCCTGGTATAGGGGACTGCTGTACCACTGGGGTGACTCAGCAGCAGGAGCAATGCTCAGGCCTGCCTAGCTTTGCACATCCTGGCCTTGTATCCTGGCTGTAACACAGATGCCAAGCAGTGCCATGGCTCACCCATGGCAGCATCAGGATGGGCTTGGTCATGGAAGCATTCTCAACTGCCCTGGCTCTGGAGGCACTCCTGCCTGCTGCCTCCTACTTCATGCCACCTGGGGGACCAGCTAGAATCTGGGTCCCTTAGCCATTCAGGTGGGCAGAGGCTCAGTGCCCCCAAATCCCTTCTGCCCCTCCAAGTTCCCCATCCCCAGAGCCCCTCCCAGTCTTCTAGTTTCAGTGTGATGTGGCGTCTTCCCAGAGGGTGCAAGCTGCCTGGCAGAGCCTGCCTTTAAAAGGGAAGGTATTTCCAGATGAGGTTGTTTCATCCCAGCACAGGGGGAGGATGGAAGAAAGGGGGGCTTGTGAGGAGATGGAAAAACAGACAACATCCTTCTCCCTCCTGGCCCTGCTCCAAGTATGCCCTGCACATCCCCAAGATCTGCACGTGTGCCCTGCCCGTGCTGCAAGTGCCGGCAGGGTGGGTGGCAAGACAGCCTTAGCTGGTGTGCAGAGGGTTAGGTGAATGGGACCCCAAGGGTCCGGGACAGCACACCACCAGCCGCAGAGTTCAGCCATCCCTTCCCATGACACCATCCCACTCTTATACCAGCTGAGGATGGACTCCCCAGGGGTGCTGTGTCCAGCAGTGTCCAGCACTGGTGCTTCAGGGAGGGTAATGCAAACCCCATTTCAGGCCCAGACCCAAACTCATGCTTGTTTGCATCCTCATGGATTAGGGACCTGGGTGGGGAAATGTACTCTTGGGAACTGCTGCTTGGAGGGGAAGTAGCTCAGAGGAGTTAAGTAGGAGCATCCTCCTGATCCTGCTCTGGGACAGACTGTTTGAAGTGGCCTTTCCTCAGCTGTTGTGACAGCCTTCTGGGATGGCTTTTTGCAGGCAGAGGGTGAACAGACACCTTGGACTTTCCACTTAGGACTTTTTCCTCTTAGGAAAGCCCCGTCTGCTTGCAAGACTCAGCACAACAGGAAGAAGGAATGAAGTGCAGGACCCAGAGTCCCAGGGACATGACACCAAATTCTGTGCCAGCTAAAGACCCAGAGGCTTCAGAGTGAGAAGAATGCAGAAAGCAGCAGTGCAAGGCTGCCTCCTGTCCTGTCCAATCCTGTTCTGCCTCCCTACAACTCAGTCCCAGGCCAGGCTGACCCAGACCAGTGGAGCCTGGGAAGTGGCTCCTGAACCCCCGCACTGGCCTGGTCCCAGCTTTCACTGAGCCTTGGATGAGACTGCTGCTGGGAAGGCGTTTGGAGCTGGAATGTCAAACAACTCCCTCCGGTCATGACAACCCTTTGAGGAAAACCAGCTGCATCCTTCAGCCACCCCTCCTCCTCAGCCCTCCCTCCTTGCTTCTCCCCCAGGATTTAAGTCCTGCACAGCCTTCCCAGGCTGTGGGCATCTTGGGGCTTGAAGGCAGAATTCGGGGACAGGGTGCTGGCCCCTCCTTGACCCTGTACCCTGCCACCAGGACTCTAGTGCCCCTCTCATGCCTTGCCCTAGCTCAGAGATGAGTGGAGGGATGGGAATGAAGCAGCGAGGGCATCCGCCCCCCTCCCTTCTGACCCCTGGCTGTTTCCTTTCATCCCGCTCCTTTTACAGCCATGAGCCTCACAGGCGTCTTTACCCTAAGAGGGAAGGACCGTGTGGCCCATTCCCCAGTGCTGACGGACCCATGGCATGTGTTATTGTCTAAATAGGAGGCAGTGCTCCTTCCCTGCCTGGACCATGGCCCAGCCTGGCACGACGGGGTCCCAAGAGCTGGGTACCCTAAAGTCTTCAGCCCCACACACACTGGTTGTCCCAGGTGCCCCTATGCCTCCACCCACTCCAGAGGTCAGGACCAGTGAGCACACAGCTTGTCTGGCTGTTCCTGGTCACCAAACCTGTGTCCCCAGGTGATAGAGATGCTGAGGACAACATCATGCTGAGGTCCTGTCTCTGAGTGGCACAAGGTTGCTGGTATGCACCATGGCATGCATTGATTTTGGGGATTTCCAGCTGCAACCTGTATGGATGCTGGGAGAGGTTCACTTCCCTCCCTTGGTCTTTGTATGTCCTTGGGATAAGTTGTTGCCTCCATGTTTCATGAAGATGCAGGGGGTGACACGTTGCCCCCAGGGCCATGTAGATGCTGGGGAAGACCAGCTACCTGCATGTCCATGCAGATGCCTGAAGCACATGCTTGCCCTCACCACTCACCTACACCTAGCCCTGTGATCTGGGATGCTGGAGATGCTCACCCATCCCTGCAGCCTAGGGGCAGGCTGAGGATGTCCAGCTGCCCTCACGGTCCATGGGGATGTTCACCTTCCCTAGTGGTGTGGAGATACTAGGGGTGCCCAGTTGCCCTCCTGGTCTATGTAAATTCAGGGATGACTGAGCTCCTGCATGGTCCATGAGAATGATGGAGTGTCTGCTGCCCTCCTGCAGGCCCTGATAGCATCATCCATGCCAGTGAGATGAGGTAGCGGCATCGCTTGCAGCTCACGTAAGGCATGGTGGCCGTTCACTCAGCCTCCAGCAATGCCTAGGCAGTGATTTCACTTTCCCATGCTCAGACACGTGGGCTGGGATGCGGGGGACTGCTCCAATGGATGCCGTCCTTTTGCTCATCCTGGCAGGGCTAGCTAGAGGGGCTCCAGGCAGCCTAGCAGGCACTGGGAGAAGGAGGCGGCACTTCCTGGAGCTTTGGCTGTGTTTACAAGCTCTGTCCTGGGCCATCTTTCCATTAACCCTTTCCAGCAGGGCTAAGCACTGCCAGCTAATCCTCAGAGTCTCCTGCTACCTCCTACTTCACAGAGCATATCCTGCCCAGAATCCCACCATGGGCTACCAGGGAACATGGGAAGGGCCACATTGCCCTATTCCTACTGGTCCTGTCCCTGCCAGGCACCCCTGGACACGTGCATGAGCTCCGAGGAGGAGATGGTGCCTTTTTGGGAGGGCTACCTGGGACTCCCTGCTGTACTGAGTGATCTGAGGACCATCACAGGATGGGAACAGGAGCAGTGTTTTCCCAGGAACACAGTGATGGCGTGGGGGGCAGTCATGGCAGGTGCTGTGAAGCACCTGGCACCCAGCCAGGAGTGAGTCAGAGCCCACCCGGAAATAGCCATCAGGAGCTTTTTCTGGAAGCTACACTGTTCCGGGAATAGCTGCGGCACGCCAAAGCGCTGCCCTTTGCTCACACTGGCAGGGCTGGACAAAGGCCACACCCGGCCCTGCCACTCACTCCTGCTCTGACACCCCAAATCCGAACACTCGCTGCTCCTGCACACATTCCCACTGGGACCCATCTGCCCTAGGCACTCGCATCATCTGGCTACCCAACAGCTCTGGGTATCTATCAGCTTAGAGAGCCATGGGCTCTCCGTGTCCCCATCTTCCATGCACAGCCTGGGAACCACAGAAAAGCACCTAGCCCTGAGCTGGGTGTCAGCAGCAGCAAGGGGTTATAGTGGCAGGAGGAGCAGGGGGATGGCTGCCTGGCACCCATTTCCCTTTGGCAGGGGCATGCTGGGCAGTGGCGTGTGTGTGCCAGCTCCAGGCAGGGGTGCTCCCAGCCTGGTTTCATCCCAGCAGAGCTCTGGCCCTGTGTTTTGCTGTGGTTGACATGGAGACCCTCCAGCTGTCCGTTTGCATGCTGCCAGGCAGTGGGAGTGCTCGTTCCCTTTTGCTGGGGGGAAGAGGCAGGTGCTGGGGGTTGGGAACATAAATCCAGAGCTGTCAGGAGCTCTCAGCACGACAGGTCACAGGGTCAGGGGCAATAGAACCACCAGTTTCCAGTCCCCATGACACAGACGGCCATCTTCAACTAACAGGATGCCCATGCCGATGACTCAGGAGCTGGGAATCCAACTGGTACCCCACACCTGGGCCCCATGTAGCTCTCACAGGCTGCCACATCCCTCTCACAGGGCTGCACACCCGTTGCCAGGAAGACACAGGATCCTGGTGGGAAATTATGCACACAGACTGACGGAAACCCCAAACCCCAGTGACACACCCAGCCCACACAGAATACCCAGCCAAGACCAGGAGGAAACCTAATCCGTGTAAGTCCAAGGGGTCCTATCCTCTGGGAGTGCCCCTGCCACCCTGTGCATCACTGTCACTTGGAGACATTGGTCCCCAACATGGCACCAAGGGCTTGTGCCTTGTTTCCTGTGAGGGTTGGGCAGTGCCAAGGCTGGGAAGCAGCAATGACGGGGGGCTGCAGCTTGGCTCACCCCAGTGACCTATCCCAAAGATACCCAGCATTTGGAGAGTGTGTTCCCCTGTGCACTTGCACTGCACTGCACTGCAGTTGAGCCAAGCCCTGTTTTGGGGCAGCACCTACTCAGCCAGTGGCCACAACTGGGGAACCCCAGGGCAGGATGGGTGAGTCATCCCTGGGGGGCCTGTCCCTGCCACTTGACTCCCACCCCAGCCCCTCCTGGCTGTGTCCCACTTCCACCCACTCATAACCCAACTCTGTCCTGACTTTGGCAGGCATTATGTTTGCGTGGCCTGGACTGGGGTGTGAGGTAAGGGCGCATGGTGTGGATTGCAGAGTGCGAATTTCCAGGAGACAGGGTGTGGATTGTAAGATGTGGGGTGCAGGATGCAGAGTAAGGGGTGTGGGGTACCGGGTGAGGGTGTGCGGTGCAAGGGTGCATGGTGTGGATTGCATGATGTGGGGTGCAGGGTGTGGATGTGATGTTGATGGTGTGATGTTGAAGGCCGTGGGGTGCAGGGTGCACGGTGCCGATTGCAGGGTGTGGATTGCAAGGTGTGGATTGCACGGTACAGCGTGTACGGTGTGGATTGCGGGGCGTGGAATGCGGGGTGCAGGGTTCGGGGGGCGGATGGCGGGGTGCTCATTCCTCCGCGGCAGCAGGGGGCGCTGGGCGGGGCAGGACGCGAGACGGCAGCGGCCATGCAGGTACCGAGCGGGGCGGGGGTCGGGTTGGTCCTTCCCGGACCGGGGGTCCCTGGTCCCGCGGGGATGCCCGACCTGGGCGGGGTGTTGTCGGCCCTGTGCGGTGACGGCGGTGCCCACAGGCGGCGGCGCAGGGCTCGAAGGCGGCGGCACAGGCGGCGGCACAGGAGCTGGTGAAGTTCGTGAACCGGAGTCCCTCGCCGTACCACGGTGAGGAGCCGTCCGGCCCCTTCTCCTGCCGCCTCCCCCCTCCCCTCCCTCCCCGCGGGCGGCCCTGACGGGTCTTTCCCCCGCAGTGGTGGCCGAGTGCCGCAATCGGCTGCTGCAGGCCGGTTTCCAGGAGCTGAAAGAGACGGAGCATTGGGACGTGCGGCCGGCGCAGAAGGTGAGCCCGGCAGGGACGGGGCGGTGGGAGCCAGAGACGGCCAGGTGGTCCTCACTCCTCACCTCTGCCCTTCTGCCTCCAGTACTTCATCACCAGGAACTACTCCACCCTCATCGCCTTCGCCATCGGTGGCCAGTTCCAACCTGGGAATGGGTTCAGCCTTCTCGGGGCCCACACGGACAGCCCCTGCCTCAGGGTAAGGTCGCCTGGTCAGGTGGTGGCACCTGCTGCTTCTTTGGGGCTCTCCAGTTTCACATGACAAGCAAAAACTACCCTGACTCTGTGCCATGCAGCACCGTTGTTGGCTTCCTTACACCTCCCAGATCTGCCTCCCAGAGCAGCCCATGCTGATCCCCTGCCCTGCTTCACCTGCTGCTGTCTCAGAGCTCTGTGTCCTCTGTCCTGCAAAGCCCCTGACAGCAACCTGTGCTGGCACCGTTAGCAATGAGGCTCTGAGTACGCTGTGTCCAGGCCCCACCAGTTGCCCAGTCCCCAGCACTTTGCAGTGCCATTTGTGACACCTCTGCTGTCACCCAGGTGAAGCGTCGCTCTAAGCGGGGACAGGTCGGCATTGTGCAAGTCGGCGTGGAGACCTATGGAGGTGGCATCTGGAACACCTGGTTCGATCGTGACCTCACCATAGCCGGCAGGGTGATCATAAAGGTGAGTCTCATCTGGGGCATGCACAATGGGATTGCTGTATGCCCCCAGCTCTGGGTCCCTCACTCACACACAGAGTGGCACCTGCTGCAGCCTCTCAGCCTTGCAGGCCTGGCCAGAGAAACCCTCCCTGTGTTTCAGGACCCAGCCACAGGGCACCTGGAGCAGCGCCTGGTACGTGTGGAGCGGCCCATCCTCCGCATTCCCCACCTGGCCATCCATCTGCAGCGCAGCATCAATGAGAACTTTGGGCCCAATACTGAGCATCACCTGTAAGAACTCGCTCACCCCAACCCCTGGCTAGCCCTTGGGAGGGCTGGGACCCAGCTGGAGCTGTGCCCAGCATCAGCTCTCCCTTTACCAGCTGCTCATTGCAGTGGGGAGGTCTGCAGTGGCTTTTCTTAACACCACAAAGTCCTTCCAGGAGATGCTTCCAAGCTTAGGACTTGGGAGGGACACTGGGGTGGCCTAAGGTGGCACAATAGATCTGTGCTTCAGAGGTTGTGCGTCCTTGCTCTGTTTGACATGGCAGTTGCTCCCTGGAGGAGCAAGGCAGACACCCAGGAAGGGTTGGTTGTGTGTGACCCAAGCAGGTGAGGTGAGCAAAGCTGGGGGAGCTAATGTCACTGTCTCCACACAGGGTTCCCATTCTGGCCACTGCTGTGCAGGAGGAGCTGGAAAAGGAGGTGCTTATGGAGTCCACGCCTTGCAGTGCTTCTGCTCAGGTGAGCTGGGTGCCAAGGATCAGTGAGGAAACTTGTTAGGACTTCACACTTGTCACCTTTGATTTTCAGTCCTCAGGAACCTGATACCAGGTTTCCCTTCCCCTTCTCCCCATGGACTGCTGGTAACCTTCCACTCTGCTTCACATCTGTGTACACAGCACATCTGCTCAGCCATCTCTCTTTTTACCCTGGTCTGCAGCCACTGTGTTGAAGGTGGTGCATCTCCCTGTGGAAACAGGGAAGGGAAGGGGCTTTGCTCAGGGTGCAGAGAGCTGTCCTGGGTGAGGTGGGGGCTTGAACATGGGACATATTGGCAGGAAAGAGTATGTGTCAATGTGAGTGGGATATGTGATGGCTCTTCAGGGTGAAATGGGGAGTTTCCCCTGCCATCCACGCCTGCCCTGCCCGCAGCTCTGCTTTCCTCCCAGGCAGAGCGGCACAGTCCTGTCCTGCTTTCTCTGATCTGCTCCCAGCTGGGGGTGAAACCGGAGCAGATTGTAGAGCTGGAACTATGCCTGGCGGATACACAGCCAGCGGTGAGTAAAGGCAGGAGCCTCTCTCTGCCTGCGCACAGCCTGCGGGCTGGCGCTACACAGGTGTTACCTGGCACACGTCCTCTGCCTGGGGTGTGCCAGGGCTGGGAGCTGAGAGGAACAAGAGGAGGCAGCTCCTTGGGGGCAGAGATGCGGGGATTGGAATGGGGACCAGGTAGCAGGTACTTTCTGTGACCCAGAGCTAGTGCCCTACTCCTCCTGGCTCTCTGTTTGCAGACACTGGGTGGTGCCTTCGATGAGTTCATCTTCTCCCCACGTCTGGACAACTTGCACAGCTGCTACTGTGCTCTGCAGGTGAGGGGGAAAAGAGCCTGGAGGCTGCAGTGTGACCCCCATGCACCCTGGCTCAGCTTTGAGCTGGTCCAGGGCTTTGCAGTGAGGTGTTTTCCTGTGAGATGGGTCTGGCTTGTTGGAGGATCTGGGGTTGGATGAGAGCTCCCCACTGTGCTGAGTTTGTAGGGTTCTCAGCAGCAGCCAGGGGTGGCTCCTGCTGTCTCTGGGACATGTGTGTGCCCACAGCTCCTTTCCTCCATGCTTTGGGCTTTCCTGGGGAAGTGTCCGATGGCTCAGTCCTGAAATTCTTGGGATGGGAAGCAACTCAGGCAGGTATTTATTTTCCCCTAACCCTGCAGGCCTTGATTGACTCGTGTGCAGCACCCTCCTCCCTCTCCCAGGATCCCAATGTGCGTCTCATCGCACTCTATGACAACGAGGAGGTGAGCAAGGGGCAGAGCATGGGATGGCCAGCACTGGGAGGAGCTCCATGTTCTTTGCTCTCCTCTGGCCATACTTAGTAGGAGAGAGATCCTACACCCCAGTGGAAGAAGCTGGGATTTGCTTACAGCTGCATGGAGCATGGCCCAGGCAGCGGGTGGGAAATACTGGTGTGGTTGGAACCTGCTGTGCTGTTTTTTGGGAGCCCTCTGCACTCAGCTGGATCCTGGATTACTGAGGGGTTATGCTGATGGTGGTCCTTGGTAGGTAGGGTCAGAGAGTGCACAGGGCGCGGAGTCCTTGCTAACGGAGCTGGTGCTGCGTCGGATCTCGGTGTCACCTCACAACCTGACAGCCTTTGAGGAGGCCGTGGCCAAGTCCTACATGATCAGCGCTGATATGGCCCATGCTGTGCACCCCAACTATGTGTGAGTAGTCTGAGCAGTGCTTCAGGCCAGGGCAGCCCTACACTGCCCCCTGGGGGAACATATTCCCGTCATTCCCCAGGAGGTACAGACAGGACAGTCTTTGTTGTGGCAGGGAGAGGGAGTTGTAGCATGAAACTCCTGCTTTTCTTTTGTAGGGACAAACATGAGGAGAATCATCGTCCAGCCTTCCACAAGGTGAGGGCAGCCTTCTGCTTTATGTTGGGATGGGTGCATACGTCCTTGAGAGCTGTGGATTGCCCAGCTGCTCCCTGGAGCACAGTCTTGGGGTACAACTCAGCAGCTCTCAAATGGGAAGTGTTTATCCTACCACAGTATTTGGCTGTGCCACACATCTGATGTTAATCTTGGGATTCTAGTCTTGTCACTGGAACCCTTCCCTGCTCTGAGCTGGGGCTGTACCCATCCTCATGGGATCACCCAGGGAGGGGAGAATGGACTAGTGTGATGGGGTGGGACAGCATTGCCTGGGCATGGGTGTTCCCAGGGCCACTGACTATCGCTGGGTCCCATCATGAACCTGTGGTGCCTTCCCTTGTGCAGGGCCCTGTCATCAAAGTGAACAGCAACCAGCGCTACGCCTCCACAGCTGTCACTGAAGCTGTAATCCGGGACATTGCTGCCCGCGTGGGTGTCCCTCTGCAGGTGAGCGAGGCTGAGTGAGCCCTCCTTGAACATTATGAATTCAGACTGCAGCCTTGCCCCTGGGTTCATGAGAGGGAGCCTGTGTCAGAGCCCCACTCCTGTTACCATGGCTGTCCCCACTGTGGCCTGACTGCTGCTCTGGGGCTCCAGCTCCAGTGCTGCCTCAGGGAGCAGGCTGGTGAACAGGAGGGGAGCCTGGCCTGTGTCCCATCTCTTGAGGATTTTGGCCGTGGCTCTTGTCAGTGCTGTTTCCTTGCCCCAGGTTGCCTCCCTTCAGGGCTGAGAGCCCTTGTGAGAGGCTGTGGGGCAGTGAGGGGAGCTGCTGAGGCCTTGTCCCCATGCAGGAGTTCATGGTGCGCAACGACACACCCTGTGGCACCACCATCGGCCCCATTCTGGCCTCCCGCCTGGGGCTGCGTGTGCTGGACATCGGCTGCCCACAGCTGGCCATGCATTCCATCCGGGAGATGTGCTGCACGTCAGGGGTGCTCCAGAGCATCACCCTCTTCAAGGTGAGCCTTGTATCCCTTTCCTTGGTTCTGCATCCCTATGTCCCCCTCCAGCCTCTGCCTTGGGGCTAAGCCCAGCTTTCCCTTGGGGCTCCCCAACCCTCTGGAGCAGTGCAGGTACTGGCTGCTTCTGGAGGTGCCCACCTGCATCCCAGCCTTCCCTGGTGACTGCCATCCCTAAACAGTTCCTATGGCAACCAGTGCTAGCCTTGAGTCAGTGATGGGTTACTATGGTGATGTGGTCCTGCTCTCCGCGAGTAGTTGCCTGCTATGACGCTGCCTGCGTAACCCAACAGGGAGCCACTGCCTGCCCCCACTGCCAGTCCCCCCACTCCACCCCTCACTGCCCTGCCCAGCCCACTCTTACAGCCTCTCTCCTTCCAGGGCTTCTTCGAGCTCCTGCCAACAGTCAGCAGCAGCCTGGTTGTCGACTGAGCGCAGCAGGGAGGGAGCAGCAGTGGGTTCAGTCCTGGGGCCATTAAAACATCTCTGTCTCACGGGCGAGTGGTCCATGACTGTGGTGAGGGGTGAGGGTAACGTGCGTGATACTCCTGGGGACTCCCGTGGCTCCCAAGCGATGCTATCCCCTGGGGCTGGGAGTGGGACCTATTCACCCACCCGCAGTGCCTCGTTGTGGGGTGCTGAGGATCTCAGCTCAGAGGCAGAACATGGCTTTGCCCCTGCCCGGGCAGAGCTGGCGGGATAATGTCCCGTGTCTCCTGCAGTGCTGGGGCCGCCCCTTTCCTGCCGTGTGCGCTGGCACCTGCCGGCCCCAGAGCTGCGGGGCTGTGCGGGGTCCCCGCCCGGGCCGGTCCCGGGGCGGTGCCGCCGGGCGGGGACCGAGGGTGCGGCTCGCGCTCGCCGCTCATTGGGCTGCGCTCAGGGGCGTGTCCCGCGCGGGAGCCAGTGGGGCCGCAGTGCCGGGAAGGGGCGGGCGCTGATTGGCAGGGATGCTGTTGGGGGTGTGACACACCCCCGGGGGTGTGGCTCGCCCCCGGGGAGGCCGCGATTGGCGCGGCGCTGGGCCGCCTCTCCCCGGGGCGCAACGTGATTGGTCCCGCTCGACAGCGAGGGGCGCGAGCGCGGCGCCGGAGGCAGCAGCGCGGACCTCTGATTGGCTACGGCTCGGGGGGGCGGGTTGGAGCGGCG
>VYZS01352736.1:0-13660 GCA_013400695.1 Neodrepanis coruscans | reverse complement strand
AAAAAAAAAGGAGAAAAAAATACCACTTAGCCTCCCTTTCCTTTGCTTAATGTCAGGATCACTTTGGTCCACACATGTGCTAGGGAGATGCTGAGATGTGGCATTGGTCACTTTCAAACACAATACCTGCCTCCTCCATCTCCAGTATTTCAGTGTGCCAAGGGAGCTGTGGGAAGGGGCACAGTACCTGTCTTGCACGAAGGGGGTTTCCTTACTGCTTCTGTGAGCTGACGCTCTCCCCTGGGGCCACCCCCACTGCTCCCCGCTTTGCTGGCTGTGCTCAGAGAGAAGTTTCCCAGGGGTGTAAGATGAGGGGACAGCCCAAAACCACCTGAAGGGCTGTGGTGAGCAGGCAGCAGCTCTCCTGGCAGAAATGGCTGGCCTAGGGACAGCCCCACACTCTCCCCACCACTTTGAAGACAAGACAGCATACTGGGTTTTCCAGGGAGCACCTAAAATCGGACCTTGGGGCCAAAGTGGCTGAACAGGGACTGTGACTACATCTCCTTGGAGAAACCCCACCTGCAGAAAACCCCCTCCGAACCCTTCACAGACCCTGAGCCCTGGAGTGATGCCACCTGCCTCCAGAGCTACCTGCTAGGCTGTGGGTGCACCCTGTGCTTGGAGAGGACACGGAGGGTGTGAGGAAAACCCCCTTCTTTCCCCAGCAGCTGCTCTGAATGCTCTCAGGGTGCGCAGGCCTTTGTCCCCCATCGCACTCTGGGGATCCAGGGATGGGGGGATACTCAGCCCCAAGGAGGAAGATGCATGGCCCTGTGCTATGGCATCAGCCTGGCCCTGCTTAGGGAATGCTCCAAGAAAAGGCCCCAAGGCAGGCAGGGGGCGAACCTGCACATCCTTTAGGCTTTGGTGGGTAACTTTCCCCCCTCCCACAGCTGACTGGGTCATTTTGAACCCGCTCTTCATCCTGGTCACAGCTAGCAAGGCGGGTAGAGCCTTGCTGAGTTGACACAAACCTCATCTGACACCTGAAGTGATCAGTGGAGACAAACAGATTGTGCAGGGAGAGCCTCTGCACTCCATTTGAAGTGCCACCATGACAGGGACTGACCCCCCACACACTGCTGGGGACACCTCGAGAGATGCAGGACTCTCCTCCTGCTGGGAGGATGGCATTCCCAAAGGGCTGTTGAAGTGGACATGGGGTGTGGAAGACCCTAGAAGTAAGGGTCCACTTTTGGACCTCCCCCATAAAGGATCAGCCAGGCAGAGAGGTGGCTGTTGTCAGAGCTAGAGCACATGGCACAACCCACCCTGCTCCAAGCCTGCATTGCATCCTCCCCTCTCTCTTCTCTCCTGGAGTATGATATTTCCTCTTTCCCCCCACTTTTTCTGTGTGGAGCTGTGCTGAGAGCCCAGGGTGCAGCCAGAGTGGTGCAGAGGGAGGGAGTCACCAGCAGTGGGGTGCTGTCGGGATGGAGCCCCATGTCCTTCGTCCACTGTCTTCAGTGTTGGCTGGCCACAGCCCACTGGTGCTGTCAGGAGCTATTCTGAGCCTGGATCAATGGATGAGCGTGGGGGTTTGGGCGACAGCCACAGGAGGCATGTTGGGAAGAGGGCTGCAGGCAGGGAAAAGCAGGTGGGATTTTTCAGGAGATTCCCTCATCTCCCCCTGCCACTCTGCTGTCCTGTAAGGTTTCAGTGATGCAGATGTCTTTCTCATTTCCTTCCCTATGGGGGTTGCAGTCTGACTGGGTCCCGCTACCCAGATGTCACTTCCTGATTTGAGAAGTGACGGCATTTCGTGGAGTGGCGATACTCCAGAATGAAGGCACCTGCAGCCAAAAACTGTAGCCAAGACTGAGCTCAAGATAGCAATTTAAATAGGGGTTTATGGTGGGGGCGACATACAAAAGATCATCTTCCTTCTCTGCCAGAAATAATTGCCATTCTTATTCTGTGGCAATAATAAGAATATTTTTCGTAAGGCTGTTGATTCTTTGTGAAGTTAGGATAATTTTAAAGCTGATGCTTTAAATGCAGCACTGGCAAAGTATCTGGAAAATTTTTCAAAAAATTTTAATGTTGTTTTCCCTAGTTAAGACGTTTGCCTTCTCCATTAGCATCCCCATCAGTGGTGTCTGACAACGACCTCAACCCTTGCAGAGGGGATCCACTCTCCTTCCCTGGAGAAGATCAGGGGTAAAGGATGAGCATAACAGGGATGGCTGCAGCTAATCACCCCTGTTGGTCCTCTGTGGCCACTATCACCCTCTCCTGAGGGCAGTCCTGGCTTTGAAGTGTGAGATGACAAAAGCACCTCCTGCTCCAAATGAGAGGGAGCATCATTTTGACACTAGACAATCCCATTGTAGAGAGTCAGAAAGGGCTGGAGCAGTGGACTAGGATGAGGGAGAAGGACAGAGCCATTAACCCACTCCCAAGCACCCTCAGAACCACAGCCCCAGACCCCTGCCTCCCCAGGTCCCCTCTTAATACCCTCCTGCCAAATTCCGTCTGGTCTCTGTTCCCCCCCATTACCATTAATATAAAAATTAAATCTATAAATGCTGCTGGGGTGACACATTTCTCAGTGTATTCCCAGTAGTGGTCTCTCTGGGTTTCTGATTTGCTATTCAGCTCCTCAATTATTTATCTCTGCAAGGGAACAGGCAAACAAACTCAGCGAAGCAAACTTCATGCCCTGTAGTGACACCGTGAGTTATTAAAAATATAATAAAAATTCCCCAATGAGTCATTTAAGATGCATTTAAGCAGCTCTAACCACAGAGATGATAGTCATGACTAACTGCTTACAGCCAGTATTGGCTGGGAAGGGCCAGTGGCAAGACAGAATCTGGATCTCCTTGTGGCATTTCCCAACAGGCATGTTTAAAGGGGAATCCTGCTGATGGAGGGTTAACTCCAAATGTCCTCATTTACAGTTTAGGGTGACTGGGGGGTAATTGTAAGGTTCCTGTAAGCCACATATGTTCTGGGGTGGTGAAATGAGGTGATGCAGGGGATGTGGGAGGTTATAGAAACTGTGGTGGGATGCAGGGGATGAAAGGATGCAGGAGGATTTGGGGTATGCAGTGGGATGCAGAGGCATGTGGGGCATGTGATAGGAGGTCGGGGATATGGTAGGATGTGGGGGATGAAGAGCAGCAGATGCAGGGATGAAGGAGGTGGAGGGGATTGGGAGGATGCAAGGGATGTAGAAGGATGTCCATGTGCATGGGTGCATTGTGCCAGAGGGCTGCTGAGAGCCCTTTGCAGGGATTTGGAGATTCCTCAGGAGCCTTGCTGACCTGTCCCCAGCACTCCCCTGCCCACATGAGCCCCATTCCAGTTCTGACATCAAATAGCAGCAGTGAAAAGGCTCCCTAAACACCACCTTCCTGTGACAGTGAGTGTCCACTGCAACCAACTGAGCACTGACCCCATGCACAGGAGATATCCCCTTAACCCCAGAGGCCATTTTATGTGGGAAACCTCCTCCATCTGCTGCTTCTCACTTCATGGCCAGTCTTCTCTGCTCCCTCAGCCACAAGGACCTGATGGGGCATGTCCAGTTTTCCTGCTCCTGGCCCAGAGAGGGACAGTGGCAATGCAGGAGATGATTAAAGGCTGTGCAGGAAACGTGCACAGCCCTGCATGGGTGGGCTCACGTACAGAGAAACTGGCGGAGGGAGAGGGAACCACTGGCCTGAGAGGTGTTAAGAGGAGCTTATGTTTAGCTCATCCCTTGCTTTCAGCCCAAACCCAGAGCTAAAATGCTCATGCCTAAATTGTGATGTACTTTGAACTCAGGTTTATGTGCATGGTCATAGGGGAAGTGTTGAAGGCTATCTTGCTTCAAGGGATTCTCTGATCCATCCTCCTCTCCCCACTAAGAGCAGCTATGAAGTTCAAGCAACAGGGTGGGTCCATGCAGACCCCTACTGCCCCCCTTCTGCCCCGGAGCCACCATCCAGCAAATGCTCACTTGGGCAGCACTTAACCCCTCGCTCCACTGCCCCTGAAGCCGGGCACAGCTGACAAGCTGCTCTCTTGCATGCCACTGGCACACCGGGCTCTGCTTCAGCTTGAACGCTGGGAAAAGCAAAGGGCATAATTTTAGGAGAAGCGTGTGAAATGTGTTCTGGCAGATCAGCCGAAGAGCTCTCCAGCGCAAGGAAAAGCATTAACATTTGCAAAAGGTCCTTGCAACAAAGCAAAAAATTCCCAGCAGGCAAATCCAGATGTGAGGATGTACAAGCCCTGAGATGCAGACAGGAATGGGACAGGTCCACTAGTTTGGGAATGGTTCAGGAGTGTCCTGGGAAAGAAACATCCCTGCACAGGAGTGTTACACTGCTGGGATAAAATGGTGGAGGCAATCAGAGGAGAAGGGACTGCTTGCTCCTGGCTGGGATTGACAGCACGCAGAAGTGCAAGGGGATGAGTTTAGATTTGTTTGGGACAGGATCTCCCCTGGGTCTGAGCTTTTTTTCTCTGTCAGCCCCTTTCCCCCACATGATGGATTTGCAGAGGAAGGAGGGGAAAAAAAACCCTGAAGCCTGCAGCCTGTGATTCATCCTTACTATATTTGCACATATTATTAGAAAGATGAAAATATAGCCAGAGCTGGAATTACAGATTTAGTAAGCAGGACTGCCTATTTCAGCATATACCGCTTCTCCCAATAACTCTAACTCTCCAGGAGACCAATTTACACCCTCACTAGCATTAAGGCATTGCCCTACACAGACTACTTATATATCTGGGTGGATATATCAAGCCAGTAAGTCCTTCAGGGACACCAGTGTTTGGGTTCTTGGTGCTGCCCACTCAGCATGCTGTGCAACTGGCTGGTGCCCACAAACCTCTGCCTCAACATTCAGTCTCCTGCTAACACTCATGCAGATTTTGGATATACATCAGTCCATGAAAGCCATAGGCAAGAGAAACTTGCTCGTTCTCTGCTTTGCAAGCCTTCTCTATCCCTGGCAGGGAGCTTGGGATAAGGGAGAAGGGAAAGACCCAGAGTTTACTCGGATCCTTGCTGTAGCTCACCCTAAGTCCCCATTTTTTTATGGATACATTATTAATAAAGTCCATAAGGTCTAAGTGCCTTCTCCTTGAACCCATGGGTCTCAGTAACCATGCCTGGCCTCACACCAGCCCTTGTCCCCATGCCTGGCCAGTGGGCTTTGCACCCACCAGGGAGGGAAAGTGGCTGATGTCTTCCCATGACACTTCACTGCACTACCCCATGGGACAACTGCTGCCTGTCATGAGCCAGGGCACAGCACCCTCCTGCACAGGTTCTTTTTCTCCCCTGAACTGCTAGATGCAGTCAAGCAGATGGGGTATCTGCTGCAGTCTGGTTGCTTGGTTTAAGACCTTTCAGTTTGCTAAGAAACCAGGTTCATTCAATATTTTGCTGCCTGCAAAAGACGTTTTCCAAAGTTTAATAAAGCAGCAGCCAACTGCATGACCTGAAGAAGAGCAAATAAACTGCCAGGTACCAGGTGTGGTTGCTGGTCTCCAGCATCTTGCTTACAAAGCAGTGATGTGCCGAGCCTACTCCAAGTGCAAAAGCTCCCAGGCATGCCAGTGTGGAGGGACCAGGAAGGCAGAACCAGTCCCCTGATCCCTGCTGCCAACCCAGAAAACAGTGTGTTTTCCCATGAGATTGCAATGCAGTGCCTGGAGCAGCTCAGGCCAAAGCGGTGAGAAGGATCCCAGGATCTGTTCTCTCTGGCTTCAGCGGGATGTACTTCCACAGGAATGTGACCCTGGCGGGGTAAGCAGTGTAGTGACACAGACATTTCGGCAGCAGTACGGTGACACGTGGCTGAAGTTTGAAGGGAAGAAGTCCTTGTGTGATGTTTTCCTCCTTTTGCTAGAAGTAAGGGAGAGTCACTGCTTTTTGATGGGTCTTTTCTGATTGCTCTGGCCCCGAGTAAGGAAAGGGACGTTGCAAGGGAGCTGATTCTTGGGACAGTGTGTGACAGGAGGCTCTTAGCAGAGGAGACCCACTGTAATCCTGTTTGCCATGATAGACACTGGGGGACTCAACTTTTAGGACTGCAAAACACCGGGTGACCCTAACCACTCACCAGAGAGGTGATGGCACCCCTATTTCTGTCCCTGGCCTCATAGTGAACATGTGGGAGGTATTTTTATCCTCCTGCCAGCTCCCTTAGTCACCGGTGCTTGCTTTAAATGGGTCAAGAGGGAATAAAGATGCAGCAGCCCTTGCTCCCTCGCTGCCTGTCTTGGAGCACATTTACTGGCAGCACTGACTCTCCCTTCTCTTGCACTCCATCCTGGCTAAGTGCTGTTGGAGACCCAGGAGAGAACTACCTGGCTCAGGCAGTGTCAGCTGCAATTAAGTCCTCAATAGAGCCCGGTGGTCAGGTAGCCCCTCTGCAGAGTTGCTGCATGTCAGGATCACAAAGGCTCTCTACTGGGACAGTGGGGAGGAAGGTGGCTGCCGTGATGGTGGCAAACGCAGTGTGTTTTTTAGGTGGATGAATGCTCAGGGGAAAGAGGCAGCAGGAAAACTGCATCCATCTCACATATGCTGGTCATATGCATACAGGGTGACAAGGTTGCCTGTGGGGCATTGGGAGCAGGTATGGCCCCTTTGACCCACTCTGGGAAGGAGAGGAGGTTCGCTAGGAAAGCCCATGAAATTTGCATCTGCTGCCAGTGAGGTCATGGAGCAGATGTAATGTCCTCCATCATTTGACATCAATAACCCCAAAATGACGGTGGTCTTCCTGGGAGACAGTGCACTCACTGCCATGACTCCCAGTGCTCACTGCCGCACTCATCCTGTGTACCTTGCGATCATGGTGCCAGCACCACATTTCACAGGCTGATGTTTGCTAACCACCATGGGAACTTCAGGAAACCTTGGAGAGTTTGGAGATTGTCTCAGCATATCCCCCTGCCCTGCCTCAAGCACCACTGCCCTGTGCAGCCTGGCTGACTCTGTGAACAGTGATCCCTCTTAAACCAGCAATGCTAGCTGGTCACCAGACCAGTATATTTTAAAGGGTTTGCTTACGAACGGTAAAAACACAGCTTCAAATCTGCTTGTGCCTAACATTTCAAGTGCAATTTCCACTGCAGGCACCTTTGTGGCTGACACTCAGTTTGGAGGGGACAGTGCTCGCCTCCAAGGTGACCTCAAGAGATAAGCAGGGGGCGAGCAAAGCACCCAGGGGAGATTTGGGCCTAATTCTTGTGACATCTTATACCCAGAGAGAGAAACAGCAGGAGACAAGCTGGGTGTGGGGGAAGGGGGGCAGAGAGGGCAATGGCTGACAGGACCAGGCAGTTGCCTCCATCACATTTAAGGGAGTTCGTTTTCCTCCTGTCTCCTCAGATCTGTCCTCCCGCCGTGCTTGCATGGAGCCATGCAGCTTGGCTGCCCTGGGGAAGAGGCGAAGGGAGGGGGACCAGCTCAGCAGGAGATGTCCCAGAGAGGAGCTGCGGCTCCAGGCACACTCTGCAGATGGAAACACACATGCTGGTGTGAGCCAGATGGAGAGTGGGGGGCCAGCAGCCTGCCTGGGAACCCCACCACATGCAGGGGGAATGGGATGGATGCCAGCAGCCCAGGTCTTCCACTCCTGTCGGAAAGCATCTTTGCTGCAGGAGGAGATTGCAAAGTTCTCCTAGGACACCACCAGTTCTCCCAGAGGGCCCTGGCACAGTGCTACTACCCTCAGGCACTTTGGGGCAGTAGCCAGGCCTGTAGAAAGCCAGAAACTAGTATAAAGATAGTGAGAGTGAAACAAAAGTGAAGTTTTGGGACTTTTCTTATTTCATCTTCAGCTCCTAAGCCTCCAGGCTACACGTGTTTTACCTTTTCAAGTATTTTCTCTGTGAGCGGGATAACTAGAAACCCACATCTTGCTGATGAAGGCAGAGCCTCATGGGCACTTAGGTGGGTGGGAAACCTGGCAGGACTTTCAGAGCTCCAGCCTCTTCAATTTCTAAAGCCACCAAGCCTGCCTGGCATGGTCAGGGAGGGGGGAAGTGGCATGAGAGTGGCAGTGAGGGCAGCACAGCTTGCAGAGGCATCCATCCCCTGAGGTAAAGCTGGTGCAATGGGTAAATGTCTCTGGCGATGATGTGGAAGACGGCAGAAGGGCCACTCAGGTGTTGCTAATTTTTAAGACCGAGGGTTTTTTGTCTTTGCAATTTGGCTGCTCAGCAAGGCATGACATTTCCCTGCCACCACCGTCCCGGCTGCTCCTTCTCCCACTGGTCCTGCTGCCTGATGAAGGTAGGCTGGTGGTGGCCACTGTCACCATGCAGCCAGCAACCTCTTGTTCAGGGCTGAAGGACAATCTGGAAATGTGAGCTAAACATCTAAATGTGAGATCAATACTCAAACATCCCCTGCCCCTCCAAAGAGATACCCTTTGGTATCTCTGATGCAGGTACCACTTTCCTGCTGCAGGATGGTGCAAGTGTCTTGGCTTTTCTCCTTCTCCCGAAGCACTGGAAATACTTTATCTAGAGCAGCCTTGAGCTGTCAGCTTCCCCATAAAACAGGGTTTTATCCAGCCTTCACTCAAGATGGGCACACTGGGGCAAGAGAGCACCCACATTTGCAAACCTTTAGCACTCTGCATCCTGCACGACTCCCATAATCAGAGGCCCAAGGTCTGGTCTCAGTTTCCTAAATGCCAAGGGAGCAGAAATCAAGAGATGCTTCTGGCCATGTAGTGCTCAGTGACACATCTGTGATAATATGGCAGCTCTGGGGCACACTGGGAAGCAGCTTGGTTCTGCCCAGGGTGTCATTCCCTCTCCCCATGCCCTAGGCAGGATCCTGGTGAAGGGACCTTCTGGCCTTCGGACCTTCAAGCTCCTCTCCCAGCTCTCAGCTTGGCACATGGTTCCCCTTCTCCAGCAGTGCTGGGGCCAGCTGCCCCATTCCTGCCAGCTGCTCCATCCTTAAAAAGAATGGTGGCTGGGGGGTTTTTACACCTAATTCAGACCTGGCCCAAGCTTGCTGGGCTCTCCATATTGCTGTTGGTGGAGGGAAAATCCATTACTGGTGGATGATGAGAGTTTATTTTTCTCCTCACATTTGCAATTACCTCCACTGGTTGCAACAAATACTGGCAAACTTTAAAAATTTCTAGGGCAGCCACACCCCTGCATTTACACCCCTTGCTCCAGCCCATCACCAGCCAGGACATGGCCATCACTACCCTCTGTCTGCAAAAGGATGATGGTGCATCCTGAAACAGAGTATGAGGGGCAGAAAGCAAAGAGTGAGACCAAGGGCAGCACCAGAGGCAACTGCATGACATGTCCAGGGGCTCCTGTGACAAGATGAATGCCCAACAGTGAGAGCCCCATTTGGGGGACATCAGGGACATCTTTCTCTGGAACAACTATGAGACTGTGAACTGGTCCTCCAAGAGAAGTGATGAGATCTGAACACAGCTCTCCCCAGTCAGTTGCATGCCTTATCCCCTCCACTGGCACCCTGCTGCCATGCTCAGGCAGTTGCAGAAGTGACAGCAGGCCTGTCACATTCCCCACCCTGATCTTGTTCTGCTGGTATTGGTACTTTTTAATGATGCTTCTTCTTCTCCAGCCTGAGACGTTTCTATAGCTGCACACATCTGGATTTTCTCCTGTTCTTCTTAATTTAGCCCCATTTCTCCCAGTGAAAACTCTTACATTGTCCTTTGTGGAGCTGCAGGTAATTACTTAGCCCCTTGTCTCTGGCCTTGACACTTTGCGAACCTCAAACAGATCTTCAGAAATTATTTGCTGGGAGCCAGTATCTCTCCTTTTTTCCTTTCCCTTCTTTCCCCCAAGATTTTCCATACCTCCTCTTCATCTCTGATCACAGGACTTTTCACTGTCTCCTGGTCCCTTGTTTCCCTGGAGGGGGGGTGCACCCACCAGATGTCCTTCTACTAGTCTCAAAGCTGCTCACTAATTTATTCTTCCTGGGTGACAAACACAGGACTTATTTCACCTAAAGCCCTGCTGCTGGTGGCATCTGTCCTGTCCTTGGGCTGGGATTTGGGAGGCAGAAGGAAAATGACATATCTGGTAGGAACACCAAGGTGACTCCTGATTGCCGCAGCGAGGCTGCTGCCGGCATGGCACGGGGACAGTTCCTATAGGGGAAAGCAGCGCTTTTGATTTTTAGTCTCCCAAAAGACAGAGGCTTATGGCACAGTGAAATGTCATCAGGGTAATGGTAGGAGACCTGAAGTAAATCCCTGCTACTAATAGGATTGGGCTATCTTCAGCAGGTCTCACTCACAAAGGCGAATCATACCAAAATGAAGCTGGCTCGAGAGTCCACAAGGCTCCCAGCAAGCAAGGGAGCCCTGCCCACAGCCAGCCCTCTGATGGCAAAACCCTCTCCTTCCTCTGTAATCCGGGGAAAAGAGACATCAAAGGGCAAGCACGTCCATCCTGGGACCACTCTTAGGAAGCCAAGGGCAAACAGAGCCTGCAGTCCACTGCTAGAGGGGAAGTGGCAGCTTGGCACATACCAGTGCCTCTGGAAGGGCAGCTGTAGGACAGTGATGGTCCCAAAGGCTGCATACTGCTCTGTGTGGAGGTGATGCATGGGGATTGTACATCCACACCTCTGTGTTTTCTTTACCTTCTTGTTCACCCTTGTTCTCTGTCATATGAAAAGCAAACCTCATACTTTGGGCCTCTCCAACTCCTCCCTGGTTTTAATTAAGGACCTTTCCTGCCCTATTCTGCTCACAAGCCTTCCCTGATGTCTGCCCAAAGACCCTCTTTCTCAGAAGACTTCCCTGATTGCTTTCTCACTCATTTGCAACACAAGAAATGGCAGGAACAGGAAGTCTGGAGCCAGCCTTTGCTGGAAAAGGGTTCTCGTGAGATGAGGGGGCTTCCGAGCCCCTCTACATCCCTGCTGGAGGAGCCTGTCCCCAGCACAGGGCAGAGCAGGCAGAAGAGCAGGTGGATATGCTCCTGCTGCTCATGTCCCACTAGAGACATACTCTCTTTCCATGTTGTAATGTTGTCCCTGTAGAAGAAAAGATTTCATCAACACTGAACACCCCGCTACAACCTCATACACAGTTACATCCACCTGGCCCAGACTTGTGCTGGGTGGAGGTCACAAGCCCCTACATGTTTCCTCATTTCAGAAGGAAAAAGGAGGGACAGTTGGTTTGCACAGAGGCATCCTGCCATGCTGGCCATGCCATGCTGCCCTGCAGGCTCCAAGCTGCCTGCAGCACCTGAGTGTACCTGGCAGCCAGCCGGCACCTGTGCCAGAGCTTGGCACGGCCGCCCTTCCCGATGAGAGGCTCTGCCCAATGCTGCCGGTCTGACGCCAGGAGAGCACGCAGCACGCTGCTCCTGGCCATATGGTCTCCTCCTGCAGACCCTACCTCAGCTGCTGGAATAGGCGTCCTAGATCCCCCACCCCAGCAAACAACAACAGCTCACTGCCACCTCCACCATCTCAGGTACTTAAGCACAGAGGGAAAGCACTGTGCTCCTTTTGCTGTCACAGACTGGTTTTTATTGCTCCACAATTGGCAAAGGCAGACCAAGTCTGGGCCTGCTGCCTCCCATCCGCTCTGCAGCAGACCCCCTTCACACACAGCTGTTTCCCCCAGTCCTGGGGACACACAGCATAAGGATGGCTGCTTTCATCCCTTCCTATTTTGGTGTGTTTTGCCCTAAATGATTGTGGGTGGAATCAGTGCCTTGCATGAGGGGTACTCAGGGTTGAGAGCAGAAGGTGTGGGCAGGGAGAGTGTTGCCAGGGATGTAACTGCACTGCTGGGTAAGCTGGGCTGTGCATCACTGCCTCCAGGTGCTTATATGGCTTTTTAATGTTGAAAAACTGGTGGAAACATGCTTTAAACAAGCAGAGGATGCTCAGGTTCTACCCAGGATAAAGGCAGGGACCAGCTGCACAGGCCTAGGGTGGAAGGGAGGTTTGGGGCTAGGCTGCTCCCACTCTGTCTGCAGATGATAGTGAGGGAACAGTTTTGGGCCCAACATCCCACTGGCTGGTTCAGATGAGTGTAAATGGGGCTGCAAAGACCCTGTACCCATCCACAAAACAGTCTCCAGACTGGACTGGCAAAACTCCTGGACCAGTGAGCTGATGGGTACTGAGTGCCTGCACAGGGGGAGCATTTACCAGCGCTATCTCTGGTTTAATCCTAAATGCAAAGTCCATATGCAGCCAGCCTGGGGGTCACAGCTGATACTTTTGGGCCTCTGCAACTGTATCTGGGGGCATGGCTGTCCTCTAAGAGTGGCAGCTGAGGGAGCTCAGGCTCCCAGCCCAGATCCTGCTTGCCCATACTGCGGCATAAATTAAAAATAAGCCTTGCTTTGAGCTGATTTTCTCCTGATTCCTCTGGATGTCATTTGGATTTGAATCCAACCACCTTTGGGAAGCTGGAAGCTTGCAAATCTCAACTTTCGAATGTTTGCAATTATGATGGTAATGGTAAAGGCACATATGCTTCTGTGTTATCTATAAGCTGTTATGAAGCAAAGTTGTTCTTTTACAGCCATTTTACAGCCAGAGCATGAAGCAAAGGCAGAGGAATAAAACCTTTGTGCACATTGGGCTGGAAATAGGGTGGATGGGAGCTGCTCTGGGCTCAGCCACCATGCCGCTGTGCCTCCCCTAGTGCATTCAACTTTCCCCTGCTTTAGCTTTCTGCCACCGGTAACCCAAGGTCTCCTTTGGGTTCCCTTATCTGTTGAACTTATGACAATGTGTGGAGAGGAGCAGCATCTTACTGCCTGTTAGGCCAGCACTTGACCTGAAAGATTCCTTATCCCAGTAGTAGGCAATGGGTCTTAGAAAACTCAGAACGTCCCAGCGGGATGCTGATGGCCAACGAAATTTCCCTCGTAGAGAGACAAATGCAAGGAGAGGCTCTTCCCCAGCTCTAAGTCTGGCTGGAACAGAACTAGCTTCAGAAGCTGAAGTTTTGGAGGGGAGCAGGTTTCTCTGGGGGATGGTGGGAGGTGCAGGGGATGCCAGCACCCCATTTACCGCCGGGGACAGTGGCAGGAGCTCTGTCTCCCCTCTGCCTTCAGGAAGGGGACAGCATCACAGCTCATGGTGGAAGCTTTTCCTGACAGCCTTCTTTTGCCTTCAGCTCTTCCCAGCTGATGATGTCGGGTGTTAGCTGCTGATTTGCAAGCGGCAAAACCCACTCTGGCAGCACTTCTCAGCACACATGCAGAAGGTGCTGGGGCCCTCCTATCCCAGCATAGCCCTTCAGTGTGGGGCATCCACCCCACAGCAGCATCCTTTCCTCCATTCATCCATCAGCCCAGGACCAGCTCAGTTCTGCATGGTAAAAACCATTTTTTCGGGAAAATGTCTCTAGTTCCCAAGGAGGGGCTTCCTGGGTAGCCTTGGCGTTCCAAACACCCTCTGCTGTCTTTCCTCAGGAGCTGACTGCACCCCAAAGCGTCCCACATTCAAGGAGGCTCCCATTTATTTCACACTGATGGTGGTGGCTCCCTCCTCCTCCTCCTTGGGCAAGAGCCTGGCAGAGCTTGCATCCCCATGATCAGCAGGTATCTGGGTCTGTTGGGCTCTATGGCTGTGACAGAGAGGATCTTCTCCAGATCACCATTCCCTGACAGAAACAATCTGTTTACAGTTTCAGTGCTCAGTGTAACCCCCCCC
>VYZS01352735.1:0-14367 GCA_013400695.1 Neodrepanis coruscans | reverse complement strand
GAGGAAAAAAAACCCACAGATTTTCTTCAGGGATCATGTTTTGCCTTCACATTTGAGGCAAAAAGTGGGATTCCCTGCACAGGTCTAATATGTGGAGTAACCTTCACTTGCAAGCTGTGTCCTTGGCTTTCCTCCCTGACTCTCAGAAGAAGTGTATTTTCTGACCCAAGACTAAATGAAGATAATTTCTCCTCTTGGTTTGGCCAGGGGCTCACTGGATCAGTCCCTGAAAGACACTCTGAAGAATTTCTCCACCAAAAAACGCTTTGCCTACTGGTCAGAGTATGTGAAGTCCCTGGCACAGCACGTGGCAGAGACTGAGGGCACCAGCTGTGCCTCTGTGACAGAATATCAAATGCTCATCTCAGCCTGGAGGATGCTGCTCATCATCTCCACAAGCCATGTAAGGGGCTGCTCTTATCCTGCATGATAATCTGGTATTAACACTTTGAATAATGCAATGTTAACAACTTCCTAGGGCCAGCTAAGAAGAATTCACTGTTTTTCTTTTCTTTTGGTTTTGTTGTGTGTATAATTTCAGCACAGGTTGGCATGAGCATGGCACAGTAGGTTACAGTGGGTGGTGTTTTGCTGTTTGATCAAAATGAGCACATTGTCTGTCTGAGCAGTAAATAATTTCTGTAGCAATTCTAAGTAATTTTGTAATGTTGAAGTCAAGTGAGGCAGGGATGCACTGTGAGGGAATTAGTCATTACTCACTTCTTGTCAGTGGTTAATGTAGGACTTCAGTGATTCTGTAAAACTCAGCAGCTATAAAATCTGGGGAATTCTCAAAGTAACAAAACATTAAACTGATGTTAGGCTGCTAAGAAGATGCATCTTTAATTGTGCTTGATTGATGTTTGTCTTTGTGGATCTAGGCAGATATCATGCATCTGACTGATTCTGCAGTTCATCAGCAGTTGTTTCTGGATGTGCTAAATGGCACCAAAGTGTTGGTAGGTGCTGCTTCGTATCAGTTCTTTCATTTCCTAATTGCTCATCTTCTTTGTATTATGAGGGGTTCTGTTTCTGGATCTGCTTGCCATCATAGGGGTTTTTTTAGATCCTGTGAAATTGGGCAGAAACAGCCTCTTACTGAACTGCTGAGCTGCTTATAAGCCTTTAATTTGTATGTGTGATTCTTGTCCTCACTGAGTGACCCTGTGAGGGTCCTGACTCTGGTCCCCTCAGTGCTGCTGAAGAACAACCCTGGTCATTTGGTGTTGGTGGCTGGGCTGAGCATTTCTGAAGTGCTCCTTCATGTGACTGTTGCAGCTGTAACTCTTGCAATATTTCTCCTCAGCTCCAAGTTCCCATGTCAGTGCCCTGTCTGCAGCTGGGCTCTATGCTGTGTACCCTTCTTCTGATCTTGCTCAAACAGTGGAAAAGGTAGGTGGTTTTTTTGATAATTCTTAGCCACTGCTAGAAATAAAAACTTGGGAGATTATATGTAAGTGTTGTGCTCTAGTGGGATTCCCTTAGTGATTTGGGGAGGAAACTGAAGCCTTATCATAGAATTCTCATTTGGGATGTCAAACGTCTGTAGGTTGTTGCTGAAATTCTATGAAATCTTTAGTAGCAATACAGTTTATGGTTTGGCTTCCTTCTTGTTGGTGAAAAGTGTATCAAAAAAGCTTTTGTGGTAGTTAGTCCTGCATTCCCACACTCATTCTCACAAGGAAGGGAAAACATTTTCTCATTCTGTAGAATATCTTTAGTGAGATTCAGGTGGTGACTTAAACTGCTTTTATTTGTGTGGATTACATAAATTAAGATCCACACAGCTCAGTCAAGCCAATATATTTACTGAGGGATCTTGTCTAATCTGAAGAGCTCTCCCTTTTTGTTGTCAGCGAGTTGAGTTCTGTGGATAAAATCATAAACTCCTTGACGCAGATTCTGGAGGGAGTGCTACAGGCAGATCAGCAGATGATGGAGAAAACCAAAGCCAAAGTGTTCTCAGCTCTTATCACTGTCCTGCAAATGAAGGAGATGAAAGGTGAGGTGGTGCATGTGCAGGTGTTGCAGGGCTCAACACACCCTGTACCTGGTGTGTCCAAGATGAACATGTGCATGGTGCTGGTAGGAGTGCAGGGTGCCAAAGGGAGTCACCAACCTGTAGAACTTCATTTTTTCTTCTCATTTTAGGTAGTTTTGGAAAGAGACAAGGTTTATCATTCACACTATGTTTGTGTCTTCCCTTCTTTTGTCTCTTCCTGACAATAACCTCTGTGTTTGATCAGTTTGGTTCCCATAGGGTTTTGGAAACACCTCAGTAGGTGTGGGAGTGACACCCTAGTCAGGCTCTCTCACAGAGTGACTGTAGAGCTGAGATTCTGACATGAATTTCTAGTTAGAGATAACAAAAGATCCAAACACAAGAAAGGGTAAATTCTGTTGCAAATCAGAGAAACTCACTTGGTCATTACTTCTGTTCCTTGTGGGGACATTGCAGTAGCACCTGAAGACCCTTCTCATCATCTAAATTAGTCACAGTTCCTCACATTCTGTTTTATAGGTTTTGAAATGAGAACAAAATAACTCCTAACTCCAAGAAATGCGGCTCAGGGATGTTTTCAGTTCAGCTGGAAACCCGAGTACAAGGACTGTGTGTTAACTGGTGTCTGTTGTGTGTGTCACAGTGAATGACATCCCCCAGTACTCCCAGCTGGTGCTGAGTGTGTGTGAGACACTCCAGGATGAGGTCATTGCGCTTTTCGACCAGACTCGGCACAGCCTGACCTTGGGGGATGCTGCGGATGACAAGGACAGTATGGAGACAGATGATGCCTCCCGAGTCAAGCACAAAGACCAGCGAGATGGGGTAAGTGACCTCTTCACCTGCCCTGCAGCCTTGTTTCTTCTCTCTAGGGAAAAATTTTGTGATGTTCAAAACAACTATCCCTTGCAGCCTGATGGGAGTTGCTATTTTGGAATTACCCCATCCCTTTCTGGCACACTTCTCTGGGAAATTGGCTGTTGCTGCCTCTCTTTCAGAACTGTCCTGAAATACATTGTCACAAGTGCTACTACAGCCAAGGGGAGGGCAGAGTGTAATGTGAGGGATACCACAAGCCTTAGTTCTGAGAATGATTGAACTTCAGGTTGTGTTAGTAAATGATTTTGAGATTTTTCTTGGTACAGGCCTGTAAATCATTTCCTTGTCACTGCAGGTGTGTGTCCTGGGTCTGCATCTGGCTAAGGAGCTCTGTGAGGTGGATGAAGATGGAGACTACTGGCTGCAGATTACTAGGAAAGTCCCTGTGCTTCCTACTATCTTTGCTGCACTGGAGATCAGCCTGAGAGTTAAACAAAACCTTCACTTCACAGAGGCCTCCTTGCATTTGCTGCTGACCTTAGCAAGGACTCAACAGGTGATGTGTGCAGAGGAGTGAGAACACATGGCTGTGCAATTTGAGTAGGAGATGTGTATTCATTAGTCTATCTGTAATACAGCTGAACAATGAGCTGTAGATAAGGGTTTTTTTGGAGGCTGGCAAGCAGTAGGTCCTGTATGTACACCTGCTTAGTGTGCCTTCTTCTCCAAAGTGGGATGGCTTGGGTGGAAGAATTGAGAGAGCAAGGCTCATTTAGAGCATTTGACTGAATGGATTCTGTGGTGCAAATGCCCCCTCATTAAACCAGCATTGGGTGTTGGAACCTGCTTCCTCACTAGTTCTGATAAACTGTTTCTTATCTATTGCATATTCAACTTGTGTGGGGCTTTAGGTGAAATCAAGGTTGTTTGAAAGCCCTTTTCAAAGATTATGTACATACCAGAGCAGGTGATAAATGGAATTCTGAGTACAGTAATGCAGGTTATATTTTCTTTTCTTAGTGTTGAACTTCTAACAACATAGAAGTATTTGTAGATGATAGCTCTCTAAAAGGGCACAATGGCAGTGCAAACGACAGAAATACCTAATGCAAAACAAGTCTCCTCATTCTCAGGGAGCAGAGGCACAGATTCCAACAGTAATTTGTTCTGTGTCTTGTAGGGAGCAGCAGCAATGGCTGGAGCTGGTGTCACCCAGAGTGTCTGCCTGCCTCTCCTCAGTGTGTACCAGCTCAGCACGAATGGAGCCATCCAGGTGG
Source organism: Neodrepanis coruscans (assembly GCA_013400695.1). NCBI lineage: Eukaryota > Metazoa > Chordata > Aves > Passeriformes > Philepittidae > Neodrepanis > Neodrepanis coruscans. The sequence goes on along the minus strand of VYZS01352735.1, from coordinate 10,269 downwards.
GTCCTGCTTCCTTCCATGGGAATGTGCCCAGAGAGCTTCCCATGTCCTGCTCATGGTCTGTGGCTGGGTCAGTGTCACCTCTGGAGACTTCCAAAGTGGAGTGGGTGGAAATAAGTCACTGATTTTTGTCTGTGGTTTGTTCAGACATCTGCTTCCTCCCGAAAGTCTCTGGATGCCCCTTCCTGGCCTGGGGTCTATCGTCTGTCCATGTCCCTGATGGAAAGACTTCTCAAAACACTGAGATACAACTTCCTGACAGAAGCACTGGACTTTGTGGGTGTCCATCAGGAGAGGATCCTTCAGGTGTGCCACATCCCCCCTCTGATAGTTCCCTTGCTTTCTCTGTTCCAGTAGCAGTGGAAATGAGTCAGAAGGTGCAGAAATGTCAAACAGAAGCTTCTGTCTCAGGAAGAGTCGCAGGGGAAATACCACAAGAGTGGGAGGAGGATAGAATGTACAAGCCATGCAGTCAGGCAGGGATGATTGTTTTGGTACCTGTTAGAGATGGACAGTCTGTCTGCTCTTCTGTTCGCTCTTGGGGCTGTAACTTTGCTACAGGTGTTTAATGTGTGAACTCAAGAGTAGCAGAAATGAGAGTTTGAGGGGAGCTCTCTTTGTGTCCATGTCTCTGGGAAAAGAATAATGAGAGCTGTTCTTGGAAGTGGCTCCAGCTCAGCTTGGCTCAGATGATAAAAATGCTGTGGTGAGGGTTCAGTCATCATTGGGGTCAGCAAACTTGTGTCCTACAATACTAAAGTATCTGACTGAATTGTGTCACTGCAGACTGCACTTCAAGTTTTTTCTTCTACAGGAAGGAATGGGATTTTTGTGATTTATCTGTCATGGCCCTGATTTACCTCTCTCTCTTTTCCAGTGCCTGAATGCAGTAAGGACTGTACAGAGCTTGGCCTGTCTGGAGGAGGCTGATCACACTGTTGGCTTCATTCTTCAGCTCTCAAATTTCACAAAGGAGTGGCATTTTCACCTGCCACAGCTTATGAGGGACATGCAGGTAGGAATTAGGGTAATACTTTGCCTGTGGATAATACATTGCCTTGGAGTACAGGGATTTGGATGTCTTAAGAGAAAATGGCATTATATCACTTCTTTGCTACTGCTCTTTCAGTAGAAACTTCAGCTGCCTGTTTAACTGCCTGTTCTGTCAGTACCTTGCCTGAATTGAGTGAGGAAATTTAACTGTTGGACATAGAGACATGATAGCATGGAAAAATAACGAGGAATTCAGCAGTTTACTCTCAGTTCTTAGTGCTAGGTGATTCGAAGAAAATACTGTGAAATTAAGAGGCTGCATGGATCCTTTATGATCACAGTGCTCTGCTTAACTGGATTTTCCAGCTTCCTCCAGTGTTAAGTGAACAGGTGGGTTTTGAGCTTCTAAGAGATTTCTCCCTGACCTTCTTCATTTCAGGTGAACCTGTGTTACCTGTGTCAGGCCTGTACCTCCCTCCTGCACAGCCGTAAAATGCTCCAGCACTACCTGCAGGTGAGGATCCAAAACCAGACTGTAAGTTAAGAGTGTTGCCCCTTCTCCCTGTTGGAAGGCAAATGTTATTCAATATCCAGGCTCTTGGATATTGAATTGATTGTCAGTAATCCTAGTGGGAATTATTGACAATCACAAACGGTTTGATTTTGCATTTCTCCAGAGTGAAAAAAAATGTGAAAAGAATAGTCTGGAGTCTAAAACCTCTGAACAGAGTAAAGTCAGTCCTTGAGAACCAGCAGCCTGTGTTGAATGGTGCTGTTGTCACACACTGCAGCAAAAGGCTGCATTGCTGTAGGACTCTAGAGAGCCATTAGTTAAGCCACTGTTGGCAGTGTGTCCTTGGTCTGATTTAATTTGTTCAAAGGAGATGATGGTTCTTGTTCTTGGGACACCCTTAGGTGCATGAAGTGGAAACGATGGATTGCTGGTGCTGTGTTATTTCAGCATGGCTCAGGCTTGGTGTGTTGATTATTGTTTTTCTGGAATGTAGAACCTAAACAGCCACTGCAATGCAGAGCCTCCCCAGTGCACACCAAGAGTAGATTCTCAGCTAGTGACAGACTTCAGGAGCCTTTTTTCCTCATTCCCTTTGTTCAAACCTTTCTTTTTTTCCCTCAAAGCATTCCTCTTAGTGCAAAATAATCATAATCTGTATTCAAGACTTTCTTTTTTCTTCCTCCACAGACAAAAAATGGCGATTCCCTTCCATCCAGTGTGACTCCCCGAGTGCAGCGCAATCCCCAGGCCTCCTCCAAACATCCCAGCCCCGAGTCTGAGGCAGCAGAGCAGAAGGCCCTGCTCACAGTGCAGTACAGCCTCCTGAAGATCCTCAGCAAGTCCCTTGCTGCCCTGCGCCACTTCACCCCTGATGTCTGCCAGATCCTCCTGGACCAGGTGGGGAGGGAGGAGAGGTGCTGCTCCATGAAAATGGGGAGGTTCCAGCATTTCCAGGGATGTTCTGGGTCTGTTCAGTGAGGCACAGTGTGTCCTGCTTGAGACAGTGCCCTCACTGTACATCAGTCTGCTGCACAGAGTGGGAAGGCAGGACACACAGAATTCCCCTTGGGAATCCAGCACTGAACAGTGTGAAAAGATGCCTTGGCTGAGCTTTTGTGTGAGCTGCACAACTGGAGCAGACAATAACCCAGTGGGTTTGTACCCTCAGTACACCATTCTTCAGGAAGGAATCCTCTTGCTATCCCATGACGGTGTGACTTAGTGGCTGTTCTGCAGCTTCAGGAAAGGAAGGTTTAATCCTTGAGTCTGGCAGTGTTGTCCTGCTAGTTGTTGGATAGGGAACCTCCTTCTCCTGTGCCTCTGGGTACATACACCTGGGTGCTTGAAAACAGTCAGTACTTTGGGGTGCCAGTGGTGGCAGCTTAGGGGCTGGTGTGAGGAGAGACAAATGGAGTCTGGTTGTGCAGTGCTGTACAGAACACTTCACTGCTCCATCTGTACACCTGAGATTTGGGAAATTATCTCAATGTTTCTATTTCTCCATATTAAAAGCATGATAAGGGACTGGATGTTTCTGTTCCTATGGCAACAGCGCACTTACGGCCTCGAGGGTCCCACTTCTCTTTCTGTTTCTCCACAGTCTCTGGACCTTGCTGAGTACAACGTGCTCTTTGTCTTGAGTTTCACCACACCAGCCTTTGATTCGGATGTTGCACCTTCCTTTGGGACCCTCCTTGCCACAGTCAACGTGGCCCTGAACATGCTGGGAGAGGTACTGGCCATTTCCCTGTCTGAGAGCAGTGACCCCAGAGTGCTCCTTCCACTGACACTTTGAAGAGCTTTAGAAGTTCTTTTATATCTCCTGTCTCTTAACATCTGCTTTTTTTTTTCCCCCTCCAAGCTGGATAAGAAGAAGGAACCTTTCCCTCAGGCTGCAGGGCTGAATATGCAAGAGGGAACCAAAACCCTCAAGTAAGTTTCTAATTACTTGTAGTCACAGCAAAGCAGCAGAACCCAGAGCTCCTCAGATCAGAACTGAAGTTTAGAGGCAAAAAGTGTACTCCAAAGTGTAGCTTTGGAATTTCTCACTGAATCCGAGGAGTTCAGGTAGCCCATCAGCAGCTCTCCAAAGCAAGCAGGGGTTTATTGGGGGAGGTGTGTGAAGCCATCCCATCATACATCAACCTCTGAAGATGCAAGTAAAGAGGTGTTTGATGCTTATTCACTGGTACTTCTAAATCAGAGCTCCCTGAGGGCCGCAGGGGGTTCTGCTCTGCAGAGCACAGCTTTGGGTATCAGTGCTTGAGCAGAATGAGCCCAGTAACAGTGTTCCCTTGTACATCCCTTGTGTGCAAAGCCTTTCTACCACCATTTGACCTGGAAACCAGAGCGTGCTGACCTTTGTTTGTGTTTCTCTGCACAGGTCTCTGCTCATGTTTACAATGGAAAACTGTTTCTACCTGCTCATCTCCCAGGCTGTTCGGTACCTGCGGGATCCGGCCGTGCACCCCCGGGACAAGCAGCGGATGAAGCAGGAGCTCAGCTCGGAGCTGGTGAGCAGCTTGTGCTGTCCTCTCACTGTTTGGTGTCACTGTGCCTTGTGGGAACAGCCTTGGGCTGCCTGTGCTGGCACTGGAACCTGGTCTGGGGAGGGAGAGGGTATGTGGTAGAAAGAAGCTGACTTGTTACACACTTCTAATTCCAGAGTACTCTGCTCTCCAGCCTGTCTCGTTACTTCCGCCGGGGTGGTCCCTCTTCACCTGCCAGCGGGGTCCTTCCCTCTCCCCAAGGAAAGTCTGCCTCCAAGCTGGGTCCAGAGGGGCAGGAGCCCTTGTTTCAGCTCGTGCAGGCCTTTGTCCGGCACGTGCAGAGATAGATTCTGTCCTGGCCCTGCCTCCCTTTTCAGGACTTGCAGCGGAACAATTCATGTCCACCACAGAAGGCATCACCTTTGGCAGAGCTGTAAGAGGGACTGGGAAGGGAGGGAGGCCAGGTGTGGGCAGTGGTGTCACCCAAGCAGTGAGATCCCATGGAACTCTTGCCACCCAGGAGCAGAGTGAATGTAAGGAGAGCCCAGAGCGACTCTCCGGTGACCAGCGCACATGCACAGCCTGCTCACTCCTTCTGCCAGAGCATCCTGGCTGGGTACAAGCACTGAACAGTCAAAACCTTTATTTTTATAGCTTGTACCTCAGCTGGGGAAGCTGTGGCTGGATGGAGAGAGGAGACACTTTCTGCTGGAAGTTAACTCTGCTCCTAATTCAAGGTGCAATCTGCCTCCCGCACAGAGTCCAGCTAAGGCACACCCAAGGGATCAGCCAGCAATTCAGAGACCATCTTTCTACTGCTATTTTTGTACTGAATGGTTCAAGGCACGATGGTGTATGTGTGCTCACGCCTTCCCTTCACCCTGCAGTCTGTGTGTTGTGTGTTTCTGAAGAGCAAGGCCTCACTTAAGGTTTTTACGTCAAAATTCCATTGCTCCAGTCTTGCAGTTTTTTGTAACTGTGCCCTATTTATACTGATATTAAAACCTTTATAGACAGCAAATGGGTTTGTGGGTTTGTGTTGGACATGGCAGCACCGATTCTGCAGTTCCTGCATGGTGGTTCTGTTGGGCTGAAGTCCCAGTAAACGCTGTGGCTTGTGAGTGACAATCCAGGTAACATCTGAAATGACTGTAATTAAAGGCTGATTCCCTCGGCTTCCCTACACCCACTCCCTTTCTCGTGTTGGGGAACTCGTAGGAGGTTTTAAATGAGCAGCACTTTAAAATACTCCTCAGGGATGATTCCCCTGCACAGGGATCCCTGCACGGGCCCCTGGTGCTGCTCTGCCTCTGCTGCACCATGGAGAGCACAGGGACACACTGGGAGGGACACTGGTGAAGGTGCGTTGTGTGTTGTGGCTCTTAAGTAGATCAACAAACTCTTTAAGGTTCTGAGGCTTAGTGTGTGATGGAGACAGAAAAGATCAGTGATTATTGCTTAAAATAAAGCCTGAAATCTGGACAGACTTCTCTAAGGTAAGAAATGAAATTTCAGTGTAGCTGTGAGCTAGTAACCTACCAATTATTTCTTAAAGAAACACTTAATTGCTTTACCAGCCAGAACGCGTTTAATCTTGATGGTTTTAAGATACTAGAGTGAGAAAATTGTATTACCTTGCTTTGAGGTTTTTAACCTTGCAATCTTAAGTGCTGGCAATATTCTGGCACATTTATTTAATCTAGTTTCACTTGCCCTGAAGGCTTTGGAGAGATTTGAACTAGCTGGCTGGAGTAAAATAGCCTTAAAGTAGAAGGGGGAGGGCCTCATTTACCTTCCAAAACCAGAGGTCAGGGAAGTGGTGACAGTCCTTGGCGCCAGACAGAGCAGTGGATGCTGTTGGTTACATGTGTTTTAGAGCTACAGCAGCATTTCAGCCATGAGTTGTTCCTCAGCCACAGAGGGGATGGAGCAGCCTCCAGCCAAGGGAGCTCCCCCTGACATCTGCAGAGAAGCAGCACAGGTGTCACCTTCCCGTACAGAGTCAGGAGCAGCAATAGATTTTTCATGTGCTTTTTCCTACTGCAGAGGGTACAGAGTGCTGGTGCCAGGAACAGATTTCCTTCTGGCTGCTCTGAAGAAAGAGACATCATTTTCTGCATCATTAAACTGTTGCTGTTGTTGCTAAAATTGTTCTTACTCTTCAATGTACCAGGGAGAGGAGTAAGAGGGAAACAGGGATGTCACTGGCCTGAGGGAAAGGTACACATGCTGGAAGGTGGGAGGGAAATAGATATGGGTATATCTCTAACAGACTGTGGGAGTGGTAATCCTGGCAATTGTAAAACTAACTAAAACAGAAGCATCATTTGATTCCATTTCCCTTTCATTTTAAGTAGAACAGCCAAGTGCTACTGCTGCACTACAGAGCATTTCAACAGCTGCTTTTCCCAGGAGTTCTTTCCAAGCTGGGTTCTAGGGACAAGGCTTTAGGATTTTAGATTAGCAGATCTAGTTTCCATAACAACAAAAGAATTCTGTTAGATCTAGAATAGCACTTCAGTCTCTCAGCAGCTGAAGTCATCCTGTGCTCTATTTTTACTTCAGGTGAAGGAGGAGCTGTTGTTTCTCAGAGCCTCTGAAGCTGTAGTACAACTGAGATGTATCATCTGGGAGAGGAACCACAAGACACTGCCAACCCTTTGGCATGGTGGGAGTTTCAGGTGGGAGAGGAAGATGAACAGCTTTGCTTTTACCCCCAGCTTGCAAGCCTGGGATAGCAGGAGGGCACTGCTTTCACCTGAGCTGCCTCCTTTGCCTCCCTGCTTGTCCCCCTTCTTGCTGCAGAGCAAAGACAGCCCTGAGCCCACAGAAGATGCTGAGACAGGAGATCAGGCAGTTTGTTTATTGGCAAATAAGTGCTGAAACCCATGAGCCCCACAAACACAGGTGCTCAGTGCCCTGTTACATTAGAGTGGTCACGATACCATTGGGGAAAGTGCAAAAGATCAATAAACAAGCAAAGTTATTTCTGACATACCCAGGGGAAGGTTGTGAACAGAGAGCTTGGTGCAGGGGAGTTTCTCTCCCATCCAGCTTGAGTGGAAAACCAGTGACACAGGAGTGGAAGTCCTTTGGGTGAGCTCTAGCTAAAAGTTCATTGCAGGATGAGCAGGCACACACACACCTGAACTAAACCAGCACATCCCTCCAGGGCAGCCTGGGTTGTGGGGTGTGTGTGGCCAAGAACAGCTCCTTGTTGGAGGTCACAGCAGGTGGGACTATCCCTTTCTGCACTAGGATGCACCAAGTCTGTTCACTGCTGAGATGGGAGGGGAAACATTCATTAAATCAGTGATTCAGGGTGAAAATAAAGTCAGGCTAAAACATGCCTGGACAGACACACTGAAAGAAAAGCCTGGATAGTAACATGAGGAGCAAAGCTTGTAAAAAGGCTTGTAAACTCTGCAGTCCAAGAGCAATTTCTCAGAGGAAACACAAGCAAGATGATGGTCCCTTGCACTGAGGTTTGGGGTCAGACCCAGTAGTACCAGGTTGGTCTCCACAAAGAAATCTCCTTCCAGCTTCAGAGGGGCCACGAGGCCCCAGGACGGTGAGTGTGGCTCCAGGCCAGCCCTGCTTTGCTGGTCTCCCACAGGTGGATGGGACATGTCAGAGGGTGTGTGGGACACTTCCCTACTGGGATGCTCAGTGGTTGGACTTGGACAATTCTACTGCTGGAGAAGAGAGAGGAGGGGAAGGGCAGACAGGCACTAACCCACAGCAGACACAGGGAAGTGTAACTGGGACTGTGTGAGCAGCTGCTGAGGGACACAGCTGACCCTGGGAAAGCCACTGCGAGGAACAAGACTAGGGCAGGGAAGGGAAAACAACTGAGGAATCTTGTGCCATCAAGACTGACCTCAAAGCAGGCTGCACTGGTAGGTAACAAATTCAGTCTTGAGTGCCATCATCCCTTTCCCAAAACCTCACCATAATGGTTTTACCACTTCTTTCCCACAATTCCGGTATTAGCAATGGAGTGTCAACCCTGAAGAGAGCAATGGTCTCGGATGAAGAAATCCGCATTAGAAGTGCCAGGAGATGAGGGGTGCATTCTGCTTGTACATTCTTCCTGGAAACATTTAACTTAACAGTTCCAAGTAAGTGACAGGAACTTTCCCTTTCTGGTTCCCTCTTTCTCCTATGAGCCAGTCTGGATCCATGCCTGGCAGGCTGTACACAGTGATCATCTGGGGAGAGAAGACAGCATTAGACAGGACCTTACTCTGCAGACAGAGCCAAGAAGTTCAGTCAGATGGGGACTGGAAGAGTAGTAGTTCCTGAAGTTCATTTAGAAGGCATCTGTGCCCTTTCCCTGGAGCTATCTGGAGCTTTAACACAAGATCTATGGAAAGCTGCCCAGTGAGGTCCCTGTGCCTTTTCTTTCTCCAAAGTCACTTAAGGTACTGCTACGTGTTGCTGTGTCATCCCTTCTGAATACAGGAGTTCAGTGTAGAGAACAGAAGAGTTGGCAACTTGCTGAATTTCCCTTTTTCCTCAGCATGATTAGAACAGGACTCCAGCCAGCAGTTTATCCCATGCCTCTGGACAAGGCAGCTCTATTTGAGGGTCACAATGCAGATACTGAGTATTGGGGTATTTTATTTGCAGGTACTGCTGGACTCCAACAGGAATCAAGGAGTTACTGGGGTGATGTTAAATAGTAAATGGCCATGAACACAAGCTCGCTGCAACTCAGGGGATACTTGTGTCCGGATAAAGACTCTAGTAGTGCCATAAACCAGGTTTTTAGGGGCAGGAAAAGGAACCAAAGGCCTTGCTGATCACACAATAGCCAAATCCAACAAGCAGGAAAGCCACCAACCTCATCTGCAAGGAGTGCCAGCTCGGTGCTGTCAGCTGCTTCGTAATCATAGAGGACTCTGGCCTTCCGTGTCCCACTGGCAGGAGGCTTGACTTCATTGGGGTTCAGCACACCCTCTGCCACCGTGTTGGGCACCCCAACAATTGTGGGCACAACTGGAATAGTAGGCACAGCAGGGAGTGTGGCAGCAGCAACAGCTGGAGGAGAGGGAGCAGCTGCGGGAGATGTGGATTCTGCGTTGCCTACGAATGTGCCTGAAAATCTTACATGGGAGAAAAGAGCAGAGTTCAGTGAGGTTTTAGTCTGGGGAACCATGAAGAGCTCTTCTTACAGCAGTTACACTGCAGAGATGATGCTCAAGAATTCCAGCCTACAGCTGTTAACATATCTAGGAAAGGGATGGACATTGCTGCTGACTGGATGCCACAGCTCGAGGCTCCCAGGCTCTGTGGGCTCTCTAGAGAGAGACAGTGATGGAGCTCAGGCTCATTGATCTAAGGCATTATCTAAGGGTTCCCTTGAAGCAAGCACAGAGCACAGAGACCCCAGAATCTATGAGGGCCAGAGAGAGCCCTCAGAGTTCATCCTGGCCAACACTGTACTTACATTTCTCCTTTGGAGCTGCAGGCATGGAAAAGAATGGAACAGGAGTGGTGAGTGATCATATAGAGGCAACAGCCCCTCCTGGGTCAGGCCCCCAGGCTGGTGTGACAGAACCAGGCAGAAGATCCCAGCCCACCCCACGGGATGTGCAGCCAGGGGCACTGAATATGGAGTGTGGAATTTGGAATTTATTATTGCTGCAGCCAAGCACACTCGGGCTCATTGCTTGGCAACAGGAATTTGACTCCCTTGTGATTTAACTAATTTAGAGGAAGAATGTTAGAACTCCCCTGGCCATCATGCTTTGAGCGGAATTTATAAACCCCAGATGAATCCCATGCAAAACCTGATCCAAATGAACCATCACCAGGACTGGTCACCATTCTGCAAACTCATAAGCTCTGTCAGAGCTGAGAGGGGGCTTTACAATTTCTACCCAAGGTTATGATGTAGGAGGGGAAGGAGGCTGAGCTGGGAGTAATGAGATCAAATAACCTTCAGGGAAGTAAAAGCAGTGTCTTGTCTTACCTGCCCAGTTGCTTCTGCAGGTCCAGCATGAACTGGTAGCACTGAGCATAATAGTTGGTCTGAGACTCCACAAACTCGTGGAGACAGCGAAGATGGTTCACCTGGAAGGAAAAGTCCCATCAGCTTGACGGAGTTTGGTTGCCATGCACAGAAACTCTCCTGCTGCAGCTACTCCCTGTCCCTGAGGGAAGCAGTCCTGTATATGCCCCCATGGCTACCCCACTGCAGAACTGCAGAAACCACAGTGCCACCCCCTATGCACACTTCATTATGGCTTTGGTTTGAGTATTCCAGGTTTT
>VYZS01352734.1:0-14283 GCA_013400695.1 Neodrepanis coruscans | reverse complement strand
TTCTTTTCCTTTCTTTTTTTCTTCTTACATGAGATGAAAGGAATCAGAGTCCTGGGGTGTGGGGAGGTGCAGAGGGGAGGGTGGAAGGGAGTCTGGGTAGGTAGTGATGGGGTGGAGGGAGGGGATGTGACTTCACTCCACATTGCTGCTGTCGAATGCGTGGCACTGCAGGTCTCCGCTCAGGTAGTCAGTCCCTGGCAGCTTCATGCCGTACTTGTCCACACACCAACACAACCCACGCTTCCGGCCCCGGGAGGGCTTGCACTGGGGAGATATCCAAGGGCAGAGATCAGGAGCTGGCCAGCAGAAGCCGTGTGGCTGCCTCACACTGGGGTTCAGGATCAATCCTGGCCTTGCCCCTTTCACCCCACCAATGCAATCCCCTGGGTAGGTCCTAGCTCCTGCTTTGTTTTCTGCACACCCCCATCCCTGCTGCTACTCCAGCCCAGGGTTCTCTGACTTTTCCTCCTCCCTCACCAGCTCCTTCAGGATGCTTACTTCAGGCCAGGTAGTATTTGCAGCCATCAGCAAGGTCACCCACCACCAAACATGCCTGGAGATGCTTGCAGCAACATCCCTGCCAACCCAGCAGAGGAAAAACTTCCATCCTTCCCATCCAGGGCAGTGAAGAGAAAAGCCTTGCTGGGTGGGGAGCATCCCTCTGTGGGGCTCTTACCTGCTTCCTCTTGTAGAAGCCCTTGCGGTCGCAGTTGGGGAGGTGGACAGCGCGAGGGACCATCCGCTGGCTGCTCTTTAGCTCCTGCAGGGATGCCTCCATATGCCTGCGGCAGGGGCCCTGCAAGCAGGAAGAAAACGAAATGTGAGAAGAGAAGCACCTCACAGCAAACCTCCAGCTGCAAAAGCCCCCAGGTCTCCTGGTGCCCGCCACTGGCACCTGCTCCCTTGTGGTAAAAGCCAGCCCAGGGGAGCTGCCCCAGGGGAGCACTGTGGAGGGAAGATGAAAGTACCCACCAGCTCAAACTCTTGCCGGAGCTCGGGGATGACGACACGTGGGTGCGCTGTGTTCTCAGCCATGCCCACGAACTTGGCCAGGGTCAGCTTCTTCCGGCGGTCTTTCTTCAGGGCTTCAGCCTTGAGCTCTGAGAGGCGCCCGTGCTTTGGCCGGTAAGCCTTGGGTGGGTAAGTCTCCTCTGTCATCTCCGATGTGGTTGGCTCCTCATGCTCTCGGGACTCTCGTTCTGAAAGAGAAAGGGTACCAAACTGTCAGGTCTCTGACTGGGGTTGCTTTTGCACAGAGAGCCTCCTGCCCAACCCTAGAGGATGTCTTTGCATGAGGCAGGATGAGAACAAACACTGTAAGAAATCCCTTTCCATGCCTACAGCCCTGTCTTTATCCCACGGTGTGGGACTTGCGAGGCTTTTGTATAACCTCTGAGCTCAGGACAGGAAGGTGTCTGAGGACAGGAAGGTGTCTGAGGGCATGGAGGAGTTGGAGGTCTAGGATGGGCTTCTACATACAAGGGCCATTACTGTTTGTATGTGTCAGTGGAAAAAGACCAGTGTGAGGGTCACCCCACACCCAGAAAGGGCCAGATGACACAAAAATGAAGTACAGAAGCCCCTCTTTATTTATGGTGAGAAGATTAAGTGACAAATTCACACTCCACCCTGCCTTGAAGATGCACGGGCAAAAGCCAGGAATGCTTGAAGATGAGACAACACCAAACTCAAGGTTAATCACATAGCAAAGCCACCAGGGTAGCTGGGCAGGCACTTCAGCAGTGACACCAAAGATGTGATTGACACGTGCTGGGATCTCCAGGGTTCTCAGCTCACAGCTCCACATTCATGGGAAACTGATGGCACACACCAAGGAGACAGCAAAGACAAGTGTAATCTTGCCAAGCAATTCTGCCTGACCACAGCTGCCACTGATGGTATTGATAGCAAAGGGGGAGCATGTTTAGGTTCTGTCCACGGCAGTTGTCTTCCTGTAGACCCCCTAGATCGCCCCAGCATAACCTCTGCCAGCAGGATGCAGTCAGGAGCCCTGTGTGGTTATATATAGGAGCAAGCTGGTGACAGTCTAAACTTAGATGACTTGTGACATTTAATGCAGCCACCAGAGTGAAAAAGGGCTATTTTTGTACTAAATTTGAATAGAGTTTAAAGCTCCTGAGGTTCCCAGTCTCCTGACCCCTGGTTCCCAGCAGTCCACTGCTGATGCCAAGTCTGCACTGGGACCAGCAAGCGACCACGAGGAAATTCATTGCAGCAGAAAGAAAAGCATTAGACCAGTTGAAATCCCTGCCTGAACAGCATCTCTCGCAACTTCGATGCTAGTGAATCCAGCTCATCCCTCCTACAGGAGGGAAAAAAGGCTCAGGATTAAAATAAAAGTGATTATACCACCCCAGCCAGGCAAACAGAAGTCTCCTTGCAGACTGAGTGCTCCCTTGAGCCCAGATGCAGCACCAGGGGAGAGAAAGATGAAGAGAATGCTTCTGCCCTATTAGGTTGCCCAGGGGTGCCGGGGATGCCTGGTGAGGGGGACAGATGAGATGCTCAGCAGCAGATGGCAGCACAAGCCTGTCACACACACCCCAGCTGAGGGGCTTGGAGGTCCCCAAGCCTGCCACAGATACCAATCTCCTAAATTCCTCTGAGCCAAAGCGAACTTGCATTCTTCCAGCAAAAACTGCAAAGTTTTTCACGGTTGCTTATTTATTAAAGCAGCCCTTTGTTTTTTCTGTTTCCAGAAAAGCAGTGCCGGATCAGCATCCCAGACTCAACACCCTCCTAACTGCCCACGGCAACATAAATGATCCCCTGCACTATTCCCAGGACTCACATAGCTCTCCAGGATGGGATCACTTTGGCCTGGGATACTCATATGCTTGGGTTTTTATTCCTGCTTGGGCAGGACTCAACTGGCCCACAGGTCAGGGTTCCTTTATTCTAAGAGGATGATGGACAAAGGACAGGGAACAGATTGTGTAAATTGGGAATGACCCCCCAGAAAATGAATCTGTACAAGGTGCAGTTAAAGTGCATCCTTTGCCTCAAAGATACTGGGACAATCCAAAGTCCGAAAGAAGACCAGAGATATCCACAATGACTAAGCCCTTCCACAGCAACAAGACACACTGTGTTCCGTCCCAGGTATCCCCTGTGGCACTCACTGCCAGGAGCAGAGAAGGTACAGCCAGGGCATGTCCCTGGGCTGCCCTGTGGCAAGAAGGGGAGGTTTCACATTGGTGCTGGCAACCCCAAAGTAACATAAGAGGGGCACAGCTCATTACCTTTGCAATAACAAATAAGTGAGGAACAACTACCTGGGCAATCCAAACAAATAAAACCAAGTAACAAATAAAGGGTACCAGGCAATGAGGATTCAGTCAGAAAAACAGCATGGGGTGTCCAGTCCTCAGGACTCGCTATGCAATGGGCATTTGCAGCAGCTCAGCTTGCTCATATTGTCAGCAGCTTTAGCAGTAAACAAAATGAGGTAAAACTGCACACACTGTATCTCTCCTCTCCCTGCAAGCTGCCAGCAAGGTGGTGCAAGCTGGGGACTAATGTGGAGCCCTTCCAGCAAGGGGAGACGGAAGCCACGGAAGCCCAGTGCTCTGCAAAGGGAGCTGGGGACTGGTGTGCACTGAAAGTGCCCACCTCCCAACTCAAGTCCAGTGCTTCCTGCAGGGCTGAAAAAGCACCTGGAACTGATGCACTTCACTCTCCCTGGCATACATGTGTGCCCTCTCAAGCAATGATATGACAAGGGATGGCTGTGGTGGGACTCCCTTCATCTGTCACTCAGCAGTGGTATCTAGTTTGGTTCTTTGTATCCCAGTGAGAACCCCATGGATATCATGAAGGGATCCCTTTCCTCCACCCTCTAATGTTTTTTATAGCCTGAATTCCTTCAGCAACAAGGCTGACACAGCCCCTTCTCATGCACCCAATGATCTGTTCCCTAATTTGATACTAACAAGCCAATTTTGACAAACTGAAGGGCAGAGGTCTCTGACACAGAAACTTCTGACAAGCTCTGAGCAGCTGGTGAGGGACCTTCCTAGCTCCAAAAGGAGACGGAAAGGCAGAGCTGAGAGGTGCAGCACCCATGGAGGGCCCCCCTCCTCCTTGTCTTCTTGGCTGGGCCATTCACATCAACTTGCAGCTGCCCACTCCAGCCAGGACCAGACACATCAGCATCTCTAGAGCTCCCATGCTCACCCACCAGCTCATTCATTGACTTCTGACTGCCCCTGGGCTGGCTCATGGCAGGCAGCAATACCCAGTTTGCCCAAATGAGCCCTACTTGTGTCTCTCTGAGACTCGGAAAGGAGGCTGGAGTTCCTCCTCCCTCACTGTCAGGTTCTGGCCTGCCACACAACCCCTTCCTGCCTACTCCCATCCGCCTTGCCAGCCCAGTGGTCAAATTTCAGGCAGGCAGCCATCTGCAGAGGCAGAGCATACTGAATCTCTGGACACAAGGTACAGGCAGGAAGACACTACTCATGGTCAGACAAGGGACAGTGGGAAGCTGGAGGTGAGTGTCTTGCACATCTCCATCTCTTCTCCCCACAATCCAGGAGGAGGTCACCTCTAAGAAGATATCCCAGGCTCACTGGCCTCACAGAATTACATTGCTGGCCAAACTGAGGATGCCTGATTAGCTTGGAAGCAGCACCTGGGCTGTAGCCACTTCAAAGGGATGTTGACCCTACAGCCAAGACAGGAGAATGAATCAGAGCTACCCCATGGCTTCATGTCTGGCCTGATGCTGTGGTGCCCAGGGAAAGAGGGACAAGCATCTGGAAAGACTGTTGACCCAGGCCAGGCCAAAAGGACTGTGCTGTTGATGTCCTAATCCATGAGCCCTGGGAGGCAGAAAATACCCATAGCAGAGTGTGGGCTGTCCTCTGCCCTGGGCTGAAAGCACAGTGTTTTCTCCCCACTCCAGGCTAGCCAGAGGGAACTATTTGCAACTTTTCCACACTGCCTTCCAGAAGGGATAGGGAGTAGCAAAATACTAGGCACTGTTCCTGGGAAGCCGCACGTTGCTCCTGTCTGGCTGCCTGCTGTTTCCACCAGATACCAGCCAGAGCAGACTGTGCACTGTCCTACCCCTGGACCAAAACCAGTGTGGGTGCTTCCAGGCTTCAGATGACTTGGACCCCTGTGAGGTCTCCATAAGGCGATGGCTGCATTCACATGGGGGAGCAGAGTGTGTGGGAACACTGCCTCCCTGCTTGCTAACATTACAGAGTGCAGCAGGAAGGTTTTTCCAAGTGGCTGGGAGGCTTGAATTTTTGTAACATGTTTTCATTGGTTTTGGACAAAAAGGTAGGAAAAGGATCCACTGACCACTGCTGCTAATGATCCGTGCTCATTGGAGCCACAGTCCACTACTAGAGGACGTGCTCTACACCCCTGCCAAAAGCCAAATCCACCTAAGGAGGACATGCACAACCATAGCACAACCTTGCTGAACAGCCTTATTACCATGATCATTATTATTTACAGCATAGGCACTAACATAATACACCACTTAAGCAGGAAAGTGCTGGACAAAGACTTAATGGGGATCTCAGTTAAACCTCTAGCACAGGAATGACAAAAATGTCAGTGGCGGAGACCTTGAGAAGTTGTCCAGTCCTTCCTCTGCCCCTAGACTCGGCCATCTCTGTTCAGAGGTGCTAATTGCATATGGGTCTTATACAGGAAATCTGCGATCAGGTACCTGGCTGGTAAATCTCCTCATTGAGTCCCCAAGCTGCCCTCCTGACTTGTTCCCACTCCAGAGGCAGGGACATCCTTCACCTACACCAGAACTTCCCGGGATGGGCAGGCAAGTTCCTACGTGTCCTGGACTTGCACCTGTGACCATGAGGGGAAAATAAAAACTCCTCCTTCCTGGTCAGCGCACAGGGACAGCCACTGTGTTTGCATTCTCAAAGTGCAGGCAGGGAACGGATAACGCAGACAGGGTAGGGACGCAAAGCAAGGAGTGTCATCTCATTTCTTTGGCAGCTGGAAAGCACATCTGAGCAAAAGCATTCCTGAGCTCCCCAGAGGCCACCAGTCTCAGCCCAGGCAGAAGGGAGCTTTCACCCGCCTAATGAAGCACAGCTCGTTTACATTCCTGTCACAGGCAGAGCCCCCAGTGCGGGTGTCGAACGGCCCCCAGCCCTGTGCACAACCCTGCAGGGGTGGGCAGCACAGCCGGCTCAGGCGCCATGCCCAGGGCTGGGGTCACTGCCTCAGACCACCGCCCTGGTGAAGTCAGGCAGTGATCTCAGGCGGCCGCCCAGCCCGAGGCCATCTGGCACCCACTGGAGGGGGAACAGCCAGGGCTGGGGATGCAGGCTCCAGCCAGTCCCTCCACTAGCCCAGGGCGTTGGCTGTCAGACAGCCAGCTGCAATGTGCCTTGGACTTTCGACGAACTTTTGTGCTTTGGTGGGGACTTGGCACCAGGCCGGTGCAGCCTATCTGGTAGGGAGCATGTTGGTGATGCTTGCAGGTGAGAGACTGGGAGGAGACACCACACACCAAGGACAGAAAAACAGCAGCCCTGCTGAGACTGTCACCCCACCTCCCACAAGTCTCAGCAACATGCAACAGACACTTAAAGCCAATCTGTGTCATGTCACACCCATCTGCTAACAGAGGTGTTCTGGATGGCTGAACTCCATGTCTAAGTCATTGCAGAGATGCTGCACCCTCCAAATTGTGACCAGCCCCATCATTTGGCTTAGGTGCAGATTTTAGGGTGGAACGATGTATCTCAAGAAATTTCAGTCTCTTCTCCTGTGACTCCAATAGTCACACTTAGGCCTCTACAGGTTTGAAGAAATAAAAGCCCACCACATACTGATCATAAAGAGTGTTTCCCCTTTTAATACTCGTGTCAGCTGGTCTACCTGCATTTGAGGCATCACCACCTCTTCAATATTGGTCCCCTTGCAATCTGTACTGTAATTCTCACAGGTGTCAGTGCCAACCTGTTTTACAATCACAGGTACAGTAGTAAGAAAACACAGACTCTTCTTCCTTCCCTAGGAATTAGGTACCTCAACAGCTGCCATTTATGATTTGCAGAATGTGGAAGGAAGTCTTTAGCAGTCAAGGCATTGTGAAGTGCTCACAGAAACATTCATTCTGTCCCACCATGTCCAGTCACCTACCAAAGACATATGACCAGAGTACAAACAGTCCATGGCCCAAAAGATACACAAGCTTTTGGAAGAGATATAAGTATTCCAGTACCTTGTATCCCTGTGACATCATGGTGAAAGTTGATGGGACCTCATGCCCTTGTTCTACACCGAAACCTTTTAGGGGAAGGGTATGGATCAGTAAGACCAACTCAGAGAAGAGATGGACAAGCAGCCAGAGGGTTGGATGCACTCAACTCTAAGTTAGGACCTATCTCCATTTTACTAAGCCAAGAGCCAGAAGGAAGCTTGGAAACAGCTCAGGAATACCTGAAGAGCCTCAATGAGCAGACATTGATGGCAGAGAGATATGCTATACTGTGGCCTTTTTTAAGTTACTGTTTGGGCTTTGCTGAACTAGTCTGGAAGACCAGCTCTTTCTCAGGTGATTAATGTTTCCTCAGCAGAAACCTGTGGATGCAGATTCTGCTGTATCAGCCAGGGCTCACCTGTAGAGCGTGAATATCAGGTGCTTGGGCTGCCCCCAGGTTCACACAGGCTTCATGGGAAAGGGAGATCATCATCCTGATGACCTCAGTGTCCTCATACAGAGCTGGAATGGGGAGAAATGCAGCTCAGCACTTCGGAAAGGAGCTCTCAAGGGAACCAGCTCATGTTTTGGTCTGCTCTGGAAGTGCAGGGCCTATCTGTAGGAATGAATCTCTGGGTCAGCACCACTTCTCCACAGTGCCAGCAAATGCTGCAGAGGTGGGAGAGGTATAGCTATGGGAACTGGAAGCTTTAAGATCTATGTTGCTGTGTGCCAAACGGTACTTTCCTGAGCTGCCCTTCCTTGCTGCAGCCAAAAAATAAAACCCCCTGGGAATAATTCTCTAGAGCAAGGAGAAAAGCAGATTTAGATATGGGGAGCTCCATGATGTAAGCTCCTTCCCTACATGTTGCTAGTTGTTAGTTCAGCAGTCGCCAAGCATCCATGCTATGCTGGAAGAGCCAAGCTTGGGCACCAGCTGGTGGGCTGATCTGGTGTTGCCTTGCCTACAAGGAAGGACTGGGGCTCACCAAGAGGTGTTGTCTTTGTCTGCCTCTTTCTCTGTAGAGTTTCCAAATCAGTTTGCGCTCAGTTCTCCATGAAGGCGTGGGAGTTTGCAATGCATATATAAGACACACCAAGACCAGGTGAGGGTCTGGGTTAAGATGCAGCATCGACAGAGAACTTTGGCTTCCTGGTGACAATGGTTTTTGTCCAAGAGAGAACCCCAAATGACTAACCAGTAAAAGAACTTGGGAACTTTCCAGAGTTCCTCTCTTCAGTAAGATGAAGAACAAAATCCATCCATTTCAACTGAATGATGCTGATGTGCACCATCTTGCAAGCACTCTGTTGTTAGATAGCTGCTTGAATCAGCTTGACATTTCCTGAACAAACTTATCTTCTAGGGAACTGAACTGGCAAGTGGAGGGGAAGGAAGTATTGCAGGATTAGATTTACATCAAGAAGCTCCTGTTGCTGATGCACTGATGATAGAAAGATAAAACATATTTCCTTCACATCATCTGGAGACTGCAGATGTTCCCCATCCCATATGCTAAAACTACAGAAGAAACTGAGAGCTGAATTATGACCCAGAGAAATCTAAATAAATCATCTTGCAATATCATAGTGACCAAGTCGTATTTTCCTTCCTGGAAAGGATGAAATAATTCAGCCTTTTTTAGTCCCGCATGTTTTCCAATAAATCCACCCTAGTGGCAGATTTCATTGGTTTTAATAAAGGAGGAAAAATTGCCATCAAGCTGTGAAGGAACTAAGAGCAGAAAAGAGCAAAGAAGGAGAACTCAGAGAAGACTGCATGAGATTCTCTGCCTGACAATAAAGGTGAGGAAAATCGGGATTAGCTCCTGACAAGCATCATTGAATTGTTTACCAGCAGTTTCTCCATGGGGCTTATCTGTGGCAAAAAGATGAAAACACACATGCTTTAAGGTTTTCTAAATGAAAACAAAAGGGTGTATGTTTTCATCATCAGGCCACCAGAGATGACTTGGAAAAAATCTTGCTGTGTCCTTAGAAATAAAAGAGGTGAGATGAGTTGGAAGAGAACCCTAATAGTGTCCACCAACTATCGTTATTGTATCAGAAGGAAGCCAGGTAGCTCAATATCAGTGATGGAGGAAGTGTAACCAGGGAGAAGGAGCAGGTAGTTTGCCCTCTTGGACTATATAGGGCCTGTCTCTAAAACTCAGATGAACATTGTTGTCAATATACATAAAACATCAAGAAACCTGAATTTAAAAACAGGTGCTGCCAGGATGATGATGCTATTTTGACTTCTGAAACTGAAATACTATAAATCATAGTAGAGTCAGGTGCTAAGAAGGCCTTAGAAGCTGAACCATAACCAAACGAGTGCTACTGGTGGCTATCAAAAGCTAGGATGTCAATGGAGATATTGCAGACCCTTAGAACAACACGAAATTAAGAGGAAAACCCTGTATTAAAGGAGATGATCCTGGGAAAAGGATGTCTTAGCAAAGATGTAGCCATTATAGGTTATGCTAAGCTCTCTGGCCGGCTTACAGATGAAGGTGGCTTTTGTCTTTTGGATAGGGTTTTCAATCTCATTTAATTTCCTATTGAGCAGAAGCTTTTAACAAATGTCCTACTGGAACTCACTCTGGAGATGCTGCTCCCACTGGAGTCTGGTGGTCTCCATCAAAAGATCTGTTCTCACAGCTGGTTATTAAGGGTCTCCGTCAGCCTCGAGAGCAGCCATGAACTGGAAGAGCCAAGAAAGCCAAACCCATTGCTTACCCCAAGAGAGGCAGAGGCACATCAGGCAGAATATGGAGATGCACCTTTCTCAGGTGCTAGACCAGAACTGGTCCAATACCAAAAATATTTCAGGCTGTAGCTGTGATTGCAAACTCCAGCCCAGCCTGTGTTAATTTCTAGGCCTTCAGCCTGATTTTCAAGTTTTGCCTTAAACCAGATGGAAAAGCTGTGTGAGATCATCCATTGCTCATCTCTGTGTCAGCACCACATGACAGATCATCACATGTACTGTCCATTACAGGCTCTGAGGGATGAGACTTCCAACCTGCCCTCAGGACTCCCTTCTTTCTCAATGGCACCTTCTCTCAGAAAGCCTTGGCCTGGAGTAGGCCTTGCTGTTATTTAATCTCTCAGTTTATTTAAGTAGGACCACAAAAAAAGTACCACAAGTTTGATGTTCACACTCTGATAGTATTGATCAGCAGAAACCTGTCCAAGTTTGATCCTAATGGATGACTTGCCTCCCTTAGCCATTTTCCTCCCTGGGCTGTACCATTACATACAGTAACCAACTCCCTTTCGTCCAACATTATATAAAGATGCTTTTCAACGTTAAAAAAATACCATAGGTCTCCTGGTGGAAAAAAGTGTCCGTTTTGGGGTCTGAAACTCCAAGAAAGACAACTGATCATCCCTTGACACACAACTGGAGCCTTTGTGGAATGATACAAAATCCCTGTTATACTTTGCTGTTTGTCCTGCAACCTCAAGCCGCCTCTACTGTTACAAAACGAAATAACTGAAGACTAAAATGGTTATGAAATGATGCGGTAAAATTTCACCCATATCTGCTACTTCCTCAAGAAAGCAGGAGTCACAAGTGAAAGCAATGTGACTGTATCTCACTTTGTATTTAGATGTTAAAATATATTAAGACATACATGTGGCTGTGACAGCACCATAACTGACTGCTGGACAGGCATAAGACATGAAGTTCCCCCCTAATTGAACTTTTCTTCTTTTTAAATTAAAAAGTGAAAGCCAGGTTCCATAGTTTTCACTGGCTTATTTAATTACTAGATTTTCGCCATTAGTCTAACACATAACATGATTTTTTAAGCATGAATAATAAATGGATCTGTTGATTTAATTGTCTTCTGAAGATGAATCTCATTTGTATTTGGAAAAATAAAATATTTCTACTGTTTTTCTACAAAAAACAATTACGAATATTGCCCAACTTTGCCCTTAAAGATACCTTTAAGAAACATTTCTTCTCTTGTTTAGCTACTGGATCACTTCCTTAAGTATCTGTCAGGATTACCTTCTTGCCCTTAAATAACAACCAGACAAGTTATCTCCTTCAACATAACAATTATCTCCATCAGCGAGCCACCTGTGTCCATCCAACAAGCAAACAAACCAAACTGCAACAACAGCCCTCGAGGCTCAAAGCTGGTAATAAGAGCTCTCCTATCCTTCCAAAGCCAACAGTGTCTTCAGCTTTGACCCCACAGACCTTGCAGGACTGAGGCAGCTGGCTCCCACAGAGGGTATAGGTGCCCAAAACCCTATGATTCTGTGGGCCTGAAGGAAAGATGCTCAGCATCTTGCCAGGATCAAGCCCTGCTGGGCTAATAGGGAACAATGTGCCAGTTTGCTGTGCGGAATATTTACGTCCCATTCCCACTCTGCATGAAAGAGACAGTACCACTGGGGTGGAGTTATGAATAAAAATTATCTGCAGAATATTGAGAGCAAAGCTTTATGCATACACACACAAGAAATGCTCACTGAGTTCACAGGCATAAATTTAAGTTTAACCTCTCTCACATTTGTCCTGGAAACATCATAAACAGACAGAAGACTTACCAAAACACGTTGAAAAATTGATTCTTTGAGAGCAAATCTGCCCATGTCAAATCATCAAGAGCCCTAAATTTCTGCAAACAGCTGGCTCCTGCTGGTATTAAGTTCAAGCAGTGGATTGACACAAACACTAAGGGGTCCCCTCAGATCACTAGCATCAAAGAGCCACCTCAAAAACAACATCTTGCTGAGAGTTGCCTTGGCTACACAGCTGAAAGAATGGAGAGTGTCTTGTGGGGGTTGACTGGTAAGGGGATGGGGGATGTCACTTCTTCATCACCAGATGTCATAGGACCCTTCCAGGAAGAGCTGAGATATGAACCATGACCTATGCCCAGTGATCTTGAATATGCAGCCCCAGGACTCAGGAATGCTGGCACAACTACCACCCCACTCTGTGACCCACAGGCAGCCCTGAACATCAACACGGGATGCTAAATGGACCCAGTGGGTCCAGGTCGTAGGGTATTCAAGCACAGGGGGTCAGGTATCCCTCTCCTTTTCTCCAGCAGAGCCTCCTCATACTTTTGGCTAAACCTGGCCTGAGGATAAACAGATAATATCTAATTTTTGCCTGTGAAAAATCTCCTTATAACTGAAAAAAGGATTACCAGGCTGACTGCCAGTGAGTTCAGGCAGACCAAAGATAATCTTTGGATCATCTCTGATCTCTGCACGTACCATGGGTCCTGTTGTCTTCTCCCCTCAGTGCTGGAGGTTGTTTCTCCTGCCCTCAGCTTGACACATCTCAGCAAATTTTCCATCTTTTCTTAATTCAATTCTTCTTCCACACCTTCTCAAAGGCCAGCTGTTCCTGCCTGGGCACAGAGAAGTCTGCAGGACCCCAGTGACCTCAGTGCTCCTGGCACCATCCCCTCCACTGATGCCATCAGGCACCACTCCCCCTAGACATCCCCCAGCCTTGGCACGGGGCAGCAGGTGGATTGGCTGCCCCCTGCAAGTCACAGCACCTCCCCACCTTCCCTGGAATATCTCTCAGAGTATTATCTTAGTCAAGCTAGAAAACACAGCCCACCTCCAAGCACACGGGATAAGTTTGAATCCACACAGCTGGCTGATCTATCTCTTTCCTCACTTCTCATTGTTTGATATTCTCACCTGCTGCATCTCATTTCTCAGCCCTCAGTGGGAGGATAGGGTAAGCTGATCTGTATGCCAATATCTGATCTTGATGGCAGAATACCGATGTGCCAGTTATAACCAGAACCACTGCACCTAAGAGACATTTGTGTGTGCTACCTGGAAACCACTCTGCCTCCAGAGACAAAAATGCTCCCTGTGTGTGCTTGCACACATTAAATGTTTATGCAGGCGTGCGTGGGTGTGTGAACACGGGTACATGTGTGCGTATGCTCACATCCATATCTTTCCTGTGCAAATTAAACCTGCTGCTCTGCAGCCCACATTGAGGGGCAGGTGTGATCCAGTGAAATTTTCCACTTACGTCTGGCCTTGAATCTGCCCTACTAAATGCTTGGTGAAAAAAACCAAAAAGGCAGGATTTGCTGTGCCATGGACCCTTTTATCTGCCCTGTGACTTTGCACAAGGGAATTGAGCTGCAACTGTTCTTAGCAGCTCACTCCTGAGCAGAGGATGACAAGCCTCGAAAGGGCTGAGGTTTCTGACCCCCTTCCCAGTTTGCATGAAAAGTTCTGGGAAATGCTACTGCTATAACAGCTCCGGCAGCTGCTCCTACATCTGTGGTGTCGTTCAACTCAGAGCGAGTAGAACTTTCAGTGGACATTAGGAGGAAGCAGAGCACTACGCTCCATGTGAGGCAGCGCCCGTGTGCTGCTTCTCCTCCCCGTCTTCCTCCCCCTCTGCCCTGACACGTGCCAAACTAAGTGACAAAAGACACTGAGAGATGTCTGGAAGCTGGCACAGAAGGTACACAAGCTTTCCTATCCCCTTCTGCCAAGGCTGAGGGGCGACCTCACCCTGCAAGAAGGCAAACGCTTCCAGGCGCACATGACTCTGCTCATGCCACTGACGTGCCAAAGCCGCGACGGTCATCTGAGCACAGGATGCTGGTGCTTAAATATCAACACAAGGAGGCACAATGTCTTCCTTCAGCATCCCCCACGTTTGCAGAGGCTCCTGTTTAAGACCAGCCCCTGTTCTCTGCTGCAGTGGTACAAGCTCTGGAGGGGCTCCCTTCATTTACCTGGAGCGGGTCCAGGGCTGTGTGGAAGCTCGGGGCCAGCTCTATCTCTCATGCACGCATGCACTCATGCAAGCACAGAGCCACGTCTTTTCTCCGGTGAACTCTGCTGGCACTCGGCAGGAATTTCATTTGGATCAACTACTTAATATTCTCCCTCCTTCCTTAGAAACCAGGCTGCTGAAAAATCCTTCCAGCCAAGGCCCCTCCTTTCCTGTTTGAACCACCCCATCCCTCCCCCATACACACACACACCGCAGAAACCCGACTCACTTGCTGGCACCTGATGGATTTCACCGTCTTTTTTTTTTTTTT
>VYZS01352733.1:0-13856 GCA_013400695.1 Neodrepanis coruscans | reverse complement strand
CAGAAAGAGGGAAAGATCATGATCAAAACCCACCCCTGTGCCCGCATCTTCTGCTGCCACTTCTGTGGCTTTGAGCAGGTAGGAGGGTGCAGGCAAGGCTGCAGGCAGCACACCCCCACCACGGGCAAGGCAGAGCATGGCAGAGCTCATGTCCCAGCCTAGCTAGCACAGCAGACCTCTGGCTGCTCCTGCAGGTGGATGCTGAGCAGTACTATGGGGAGCTGGAGGAAAAGCTCACGGATGAGTTCAATGCTGAGCGCAACCGTATCACACTGAAGCGGCTGGACATGGCCTTTGTCACCTTCCAGGATGAGCGGATGACAGCTGTGTGAGTGGCCCTCTTGCAACAGGCACGGGGATGTTGCCCAGCCTGCTGGCCACCACTACTGGAACACATTGCCAGCTTTTCTGGCCAAAGACAGGCAATGGGTCTGTCTCCTCTGTGCTTCTGCCATCTGCAGAGATGGCTGCCCTGTTGGGGCTGTGGGAAGGGTCTCATAAAAAGTGAGACCTGACCCCTGGCTCTCTCCTGCAGGATTTTGAAGGACTACAGCCACATCTACTGCCGCAAGCACCCACAGCAGTCCTCTGTCACCACCGTGGTCAAGTCACACCACTGGGGCGTTTGCTATGCCCCCTCACCCAGCGATATCATCTGGTGAACCTCCATGGCAGGAGGGAGGGAGAAAGGCAGGGGAGAGCAGACACGGGGGAACCCATGCCTATAGCTATAGGAAGCCCATATAACTGTAAGGGATCCTGCATCCCTATCGATAGTACACCTTCCCAGGGTGGCAGGGGCTGAAAATCCCTCCTGTTGCCATAGCAGAAGTCAGCAGCAATTACTAGTGTGGCAGGGTTCAGACAGCTAAGGTTTGGGATGGTTGCCAGGGTTTCTCCAGCCTGACTCCAAAGCCTCATGGTGGTATGGACCTCCTCTATGTCTATTCTCTGATCCAGGAGGCTGTACAAGTGACAGCACAGCAGCACTGGGAGGGGAAAAGGGTGGGCTCAGAACAGTGCCAGAATGGTTGGTGCAGATAGCAGGAGGCAGAGCTTTATGAAGCTATGCTGGGAGGCTCAAGATATGTGGCTTTTCCTCTTCATCATGTCCAGTTCATGTTTTGTCTCACAGGGAGAATTTATCAGTCCGTGGCACATCCTGGTGGGTGCGATTCATCTTTCTTAATATGTGCCTGTTCATCCTTCTCTTCTTCCTCACCACGCCGGCCATCATTGTCAACACTATGGACATGTTCAATGTCACACACCCTGTGGAGAGCCTCAAGGTAGTCCCTGATGCCCCATGCCAATTTTCCTAAAGGGTCACCATTTCCAAGTCTGTCACAGTGGGGAGGGTACCTCCCTACACCTCCCTACACCTTGAGCTCTACACTGGCTCAAGAAGGTGAGCCATCACTGGTATAGGCATTAATGAGAGACAAGGAATGGTCATGGTTCTGGTTGCCATCCCCTTTTTATTGTGTTTCCAGTGGCAGAGCTCTGGGACACCTGTGCAAACCTGAGCTTTGGTTCTAATACCCATGAGGGCAGGCAGGTTGCTGTTCATGCAAGAGAAAGGGTCTGGGAAGATCTCCAGGACATGTTAGGAGCTGCCAGCAGTGCATCTCCTTCTTGTTCATTGACTTGTGAGCTTTTGGGTGGGCCCTGGGGTTCTGAGTATGGCTATGGTGCCTTTGGCTGGTGTCAAGCTCTTACCTCCTGAAACAAATGCCCTTGCTCAGGGAGGGGATGCCCCAGGTTGCCTGCTGCACACACCGTTCTGTGCCAGAAGGCCCACAGAGGGTACCTCCAGCATGCTGTGCTTTGGTGGGCTCCTGAGGGAGTATCTGACATCTCTCCTCTTGCAGAACCCCATCATAACTCAGTTCTTCCCCACGCTGCTGCTCTGGGCTTTCTCCGTCTTTCTGCCCTTCCTTGTCTACTACTCAGCATTCTTCGAGTCTCACTGGACGAGGTAACAGGGTTGGCCCCCACAGTCCCCCAGGGCTGCCGTAGATGGGAGGAACCTCAGTGGAAGGGGGACCCAATCTGCAGGGAGGCAGGCAGTGGAGCAGAAGATCCCCCCAGAGCCCCATGGGTGTTTCTCTCCGTGGAAAGAGACCGAAGTCCATGCCCAAGGGAGCCATTTCCCTCACACAGTCCTGAACATTTCCAAGCTGCTGTCAAAGGCAGGTGGTTTTAAGATGGGTATGAAGAAGTTTATGAAAGGGATGGTATAATAACAGCAGCAGGACCATGGTCCTGACTTGTGTGGCCTGAGAACACGAGAGCTTTTGCTACATCACATTCCTCATGATGACACCCCTGGCCTAAGAGATGCTTTGCAAGGCCCCAGTAGATGCACATATCAAATGCACATGAGCCATCTTCCTCGGACTGGGAGTAGGTCTTTGATGAAGAGTGAGACCCAGCCCACCCCTCACCCCAGTGGCTGCTCTTCCTCGAAAAATTGCAGTGTTCTTTTCTTGTCTCCCCTCTCTGCAGGTCAAGTGAAAATCAGACCACCATGCATAAATGCTTCTTCTTCCTGGTGTTCATGGTTATCATCCTACCCTCACTGGGTCTGAGCAGGTATGGACCACCCTACCATGCTTCTCTCCCTGCTCCCCATCTGCCAGGATTATGCCCAGGTCTCTCACCCCTGCAAGCCATCCCCAAAGGGCTAAGGTCCCACACTCACTGAAACAGCAGTTTCTGAGGAGGAAAACACTTTTTAGCAATACTGAGCTGCTCTCAGATGGTCATAGAGGGAAAGCTTCCCTATGGAAGAGTGAAGTGGAGCAGCTGGCCAGGTTGTCAGCTGACCCAAGGGTGCTGATGGTGGTCAGCTGTTTCTTAGGGTCAGCCTTTCAGCAGATCCTGAAAGGAGCTGGTCGGGTATCTGCATAGCCCCAGCTACAGCAACCGCGGCCATCCAAGAGGCAAGCACCCACTCCATAGTGGTTTCATGTCACAGAAGGGGCTCCTCTGGCTTTGCAGGGTTCAGAGGGTCTTGCCCACTCAGGGCAGAGGAAAGCAGGTGCCCACTGGGTGTCCACAACACCAGCTGCTCTGCAGCTCCTCATCCTGAGCTGCTCCTCTTTTCCCTCCAGCCTGGACCTGTTTTTCCGCTGGCTCTTTGACACCCACTTTCTGGACCAGGCCGAAATCAAGTTTCAGTGAGTAGCAGTAAGCTCCCAAACTTGCCAGGCAAGCAGGAGCACCTGTTGTCAGCCCCTGGCAGCTCTCTCACCTGCCTGCCTGAACATCCTCTCACACTCTCTGTCCGTGGGGCAGATGTGTTTTCCTCCCAGACAACGGTGCTTTCTTTGTCAACTACGTGGTCACCTCCAGCCTGATTGGGACAGCCATGGAGCTGCTGCGCATCCCAGGCCTCCTTGTCTACGCTGCCCGTCTCTGCTTTGCCAAGTCTGAGCCCGAACGCCTGCATGTCAAGCGGGTATGTGGTTCTGGTCACCTCTGAACCTACATGACCCCCAGCACAGCAGGGATGCAGTTGCTGGAAACTAAGGCTGTCATGGTCCTGTGAGGATGCTTGTGGGGTCTTACACAGGATCCCCCTTGGGGGCTAATGGGTATGAGGCAATCCTATGGGCCGGGTGCAAAAGCAAGTGCAGCCTTTCCAGAGGCAGTAATTTCACTGTTGGTTGTGCCCCAGAGCCAAGCCTACCAGTTCCAGTTTGGACTAGAGTATGCATGGACCTGCTGTATCTTTTCTGTTGTCATGACCTACAGCATCACCTGCCCCATCATTGTCCCCTTTGGTGAGTATGACCCCATGCCTATGGTCCCAGCCATGCCAAGAACACAGCCTGTCCCAACCACTGGGAGTGCAAGCATCCTATATGGT
The DNA here is from genome assembly GCA_013400695.1 of Neodrepanis coruscans. Classification (NCBI taxonomy): domain Eukaryota; kingdom Metazoa; phylum Chordata; class Aves; order Passeriformes; family Philepittidae; genus Neodrepanis; species Neodrepanis coruscans. The sequence goes on along the minus strand of VYZS01352733.1, from coordinate 9,982 downwards.
ACAGGAGGGCACCCTTGGGCATCGTCCTCAGGGCCTGCTCTGCTGTCCTTGTGACCTGGCTGTCCCCATTGCCCTCCTCTCAATGGCCCCTCTTGTCCCACCAGGGTTGCTCTACATGCTGCTCAAGCACATGGTTGACCGGTACAATATTTACTACGTGTATATCCCCACCAAGCTGAACCAGCGCCTCCACGTCGCTGCTGTCAGCCAGGTTGTGGTGGCCCCAATCCTCTGCATGTTCTGGCTGCTCTTCTTCTCCGTCCTACGCCTCGGTAGGGAGAGCTTGGGGCTGTGTACTGCCACTGCTGAGGGCCATGCTTGGGGATGGCGAGCCATTGGTGTTACCCCTGAGTTAGGCATGGCATGGCATGGAGTGTGGAAAGGGGGAAGGTGCTGTGGAGACCTGGCATCTGAGGGATGTGTCCTCTAGTGTTTTGGGAAGGGGGTTGAGAGCTTGTAAGGTCAAAAGTAGGTACCAGCCTGGAATTCGGCTGGATGTGCAGCAGGTTCTTAGAGGCTCATGTGCTGCCCCAGTGTTTCTGTGCTCTAGGTCCCACCCGGCCTGTCACCCTCTTCACCTTTGTGGTCCTCCTCTCCTGCATCATCTTTTCCTTTTTTGGCCTCTGCCTGAAGAAGCTGCAGCCACGGAAACCCTCCAGCTACCAGGTGAGCACATGCAGCCACCCACTCCATTTCTTCACCTCACTGCCTACCCTCCTCACATCTGTGGGGTGCACTTGCCATGGGGAGTCTGAGGTGGCACCTGGCTGTCCCCACCCAAAGCTGGGACCCCCAAACCATCCTTTCTTCCTGTCCTCCCTCTCTTCAGATGTCTGACCAATCTGAGGGTGCATTCAATGATGTGGAGAGGAGCAGCGTTTCTTCCACCCCTAATTCCAGCGTGAGTACCCCTCCCCAGTCTTTCTGTGGCTCCTGCCCTTGCTCCCCTGGATCCTGACGACCCACTGCCCCCTGGGGCAGCTCTTTGTGGCTACTGTCCTGCAGGAGCCTGAGCTGAGCCTGACACCAGCAGCCTCTCCAGCGCACCAGTCCTACGGCACCATGGGCAACCACCTGGAGCCAGCAGAGGATGGGGAGGATGGGGGGCTGCAGAGCTTTGAGACAGAGCTGGAGGCAGTGGAGGGCGAGTACAGGAGCGGCCCTGTGATGGAGAGCCAGGCTCGCTACCAGTGAACATAACGCAGATGACCAAGGACCAACCGTCCTGAAAGTGGAGGACATGCTGTGGGGCAGGAAGGAGCCTTCCCAACACTGATGGGGGCCACCTCTCTGATGGGACAGGGGATGATGACAGGACTGATATGAGGGGGAGACCCCATTGCGTGGGAGGTGGCGGGAGGCTCTGCTGGTCCTTCCTGCTGCCTGGACTGGCTGAGCCCCCTAGTGTACCCCTGTCCCCACCTGCCTCTTCCAGCCCACAATGGGGAAGAGGGGGTGAAGCAATATAGGGAGAGTGTCTTTGAGAGGCCATGCTTTTGTGAGCAGAAGTGAGGCCCTTGTCCCACCATGAGGAGGAAGCAGCCCAGACAGCACAGACGAATGTGCCCGCCACCATGCTTTCCTGCAGGTCCTCAGTGGCAGCAACTACCAACCCTTGCATCCCACCCCACCCACCTACTGCTTGGGTAGCCATCCCACTGCCTCACCTGCTGCTGGTCATCCAGGCTGCTGCCCATCCCCACTTTGCCCGTTAAAGCAGGGACTGTTGACAAGCGTGTGCTTTGGTGGAGGAGGTGAGTGCCCAGGGCAGCTCCTACCTCTGCCTGACCACCAGCAGCCCTGCCCCAAGGCAGGCATCAAATTCAAACCCAGCTCTTCCTCAACCTCCTACCCTATCCCTCCATCTCACTGCACTATGCCTATGCCATTGGGCTCTTGGGAAGAAGTGAGAGGTCAAGTGTTTAATAGCTGCAGGAGCAGCTCCTTGTCACTCCTCTACCCCAGCAGCATCCCTCTCATGCTCATGCTCTCCCTGGGACTGCCTGTGACATCTAGCATGGCTCTGTCCTATTGCAACAGAAAGGGAGGGTGGAGGCTGGCAGGACCCGGTTTTCCAGGTCCTCCTGGTTCACCGCATTCTGCCTGCCTGCTCTCACCCACAAGCCACAGCTGTGGGATGCTCCCCCAGCAGCCAAACTGCCTCTCGGCTGTGAGTCCTCCTGTAGTTAGTGTAAATGCATCAATTCCTGTCCAGATAGTATCCCTGGAGTTTTTTTCAGCTCATCCAGAGTGGCTGTGGCATCCCCTGAGGATGAGAGCTTACGCTCAGCCTGCTCAGCCCCTCTCCCACCATAACGCACATGGGCATGCTGGCTCCTCGCTCAGCCCTGCTTTGGCCTGAGGGCTGATTTTCCTGTCCTTAATTCTCCTGCTAGGTTCAGAGCAACTAGAGTTGCCACCATCCCAGGGCCGTGCAGGGAGGGAAAGTAGGACAATGCAGCTCTGCCAGCACCAGGGCTGCCAGTAGGGTGAGTGCTGCTGCTGTGCAAAGGCAGATGCTCAGCCATGGCACTGCTTAGCATTAGTGGTGCCACTGGGAGCCAGGGTGTGGTGTGCTGGTTCTGGGTGGGGTGCGGGGAGGTTAAAAGGCAGCCCAGTAGCGAGCTGTGGGTCTCGGTTGGACTCAAGTGGGCGCTGGGATATTCTTCTGGGGCTGGTGGGTTACAGCCCAGCCAGCTGGCAGCCCCATGGCCCCCATCCCACCCACACTGGCATGCTAGGGCAGTGGCTGTGGCCCACTAGCCACCAAGCAGTTGCCTCAGGTGAGCTCAACCCCTCCCTCCCGACCCCAGAAAGCATCCCAAGGGGTTCGTGGCTTCCTACCCAGGTGTCCCCATGGCTACCCACAGCTCAGCTGCTGCCCTCACTGCCTGCTCCAGGGGCGGCCCTAAACAGAGCAGGGGGATGCTGGTGGCCTCTCTGAGGGTGGAAGCAAGTGCCTGTGAGTGGCACTGTGTCCTCAGGAGCTCGGGCTGCTGGTCTGATTGCCCTTGGCTGCCCCACTGTAGGAATGTGCCAGAGGTCTGTACCTTCTTGTGATTTATTGCTATGACCGTGCCTTGAATAAAATGATTTCACCCATCTGCTGCCTGGTGTCATCACCCCCCCACAGGTCTTTTCTGGCACCAATATAGTGGGAACCCTTGCCAGCAAAGCCTGCAAAAATATTCCATTTCCTTTTCCCACCTATGGACTGCTTTTGACCCTGCCTGGGGATGTCCTGCATAGGCTTCAGTAGCAAGGAGGCTGCTTGGACACTTCCCCACCTCCAGACACTTTGCTGCTCACCACAGCCCCCACAAAAACAAACTCCCGCAAGTGAGCAGAAACAGCAAAGTCACAGGAGTGGGAGAGCACCTCACTATATTCCATCAGATAGATTGGCACAGCTCTTGGCACCATCCCTACAGTGGGGATGAGGTGCAGCCCTGGGACAGTCATGTGCCTTTCCTGCCCATCTTCTGTCACCACTTGCTCTGTTGGCAGGTCTGACTCAGACCACCATGAAAGATACAGACACTGCCTGGAGATAATGGTCCCAAAGGTGAACTGTCCACCAAGTCCCAGAAAAGGGAGCAAATGCCATTTTGTGAGTATTTCTCTAGATTTTAAGCAGACAGTGCTCTTTTGCTCCTCCTCTCTCTCAAAACACACTCTTTATACCTGAATTCCTACTCGAATGGTTTGCTTCTGGTTTCAGTAGGTCCTTCCTGCTGGCTTGTCCACAGCTTCTCCAGAGCAAGCCTTGCCTGGCTTATGGCATGGGGAGGGCTTCCCTTTGGATGAAAAAACAGAAAATTTAAAATCCCAGTCCCCCATCACACACCCCTACAGAGGCTCCCCCACTTTGTAATGAGTGGTAAACAGGGCTAAACAAAGGGCCTTACTGGGGCGGGAGCTCTGGCTGTGAGTGAAGACTGTAATTGCCTCTGGCTCATGGTTCTCCTGGCCCTCACAGCTCATCACAGCCTTGTGAGGTGCTGTCAGCCCCATCAGTCTGCATCTCCACCCTGCCAGCCCTCAGAAACCTGGTCTTTGATTGCAGCGTGCGCTCTCAGAAGTCCCTCACATCCAGGGCCGATCAATTGCATGGAGTTTCCCACTGTGCTGGCTGGTGGTGGACAGTGACGACAACATCCCCACTGGGAAGCAGTTTGTGGGAGCCATGGCAAACCTCCTTGCTGGTGCAGGCAGTTGAAGATGAAAAGGCCATCCCTGCAGCACCAGGGTTGGGCTCCCACCACCACCCCTGAGGCTGTCAGCTGTGCTCTGGACCAGGAAAAGCTGGAGAACTGATTTTAGCAATGACTCAAAGAGGGGGATTTCTTTGCATTAAGACCTCTGCTGCTCTCCTTGTTCTTCACAGCTCATTGCCCTGTGGAGCGAGGCTCATCCTAAACTCTGCCCAAGGCAGAGCAGCATAGCTTTCCCAGGATGTTCACCCTTCTTTCCTGTGCCAGGGCTGGGATTTCCAGCCTTCAGGAGATAATATTATAGATCCTGAGCTGGCCTCCCCACTCTTGGCACCATTCTTCAGTATTAAGTGCCCACCTCTCCCAGGGCTGGAAACCCATATCAAAAATAGAACATGGCCCAAGAAAGAGGAGACAGGACCTTCTGCATCCTCACCAGCTGCTCCCTGGGCAGGCAGGGTGGCTGAGATGGCTCCTCAGTCCAGCTGGCAGGGTGGATGCAGGATGGAACCAGGCAGGACTTTGCTGTGAGGCCATGCTCTGCTGCTGTGGGCAACCAGCAGTGGGTGACCAGCAGGCAGCTGAGCCAATGCTATGTCAAAGGACAAAAGCAGCAGCTGAACAGAAAAGAGATTTTTAGACTGATTGCTTAAAATTCTAATTCCATTAGAGATTGTTATATTTGAAGGGTTATGAGCAATCAGTAGCATGATGTCTCTGCTAGCCCCTTTACTGCTCATCCATTCAATTGCCATGCACAAGAGCTCCCAGTAGGCATTTGGTCCTGGATGCCTTCTCATGTCAGTTGAGCTGCACTACACAAGTGCTCCCAGTGACCGATACCTCCAAAACTAGAGTCAACAAGAAACCATTCAACCGCTCTCTGTCATCCTCCTTTTCTGGTCTGCTTTGGCCTTTTATGTTAAAACAAACATAAGGCATCAAAAAGGGCTAAGACTCACTGTTGTTCTTTATTAAACAGTACAGCTGGGTATAAGAGGCACACAGACTAATTCTGTTCTCTTGGGAGTTACACAGAATGTGGCACAGAAGAGGAGATGTCAAGGAGCTGGGAAAGCTAGAGGGAGTGGCAAGCCACCTGTTACTTTTTGGGGCAGTAACACCCACACCCCACCTGTCACACAGAGCCGGAAGCTGTCCCACTACACTACCATGATGCTGAAGGCTGATGCTCCAGAACAGGGTCTTAAAAAGGACATCCCCAGTCCCAAACCCTGCTTTCCCGTATCATGCCATTACAGCTAATGCCTCCCTCCAGTCCCAGCTCCTCCCTCCCTCACTGCTAGGTGCAAGAATGGGGAGGACTACACCTGACCTGGCAGACAAAGAGAGCCACAGACCACGATGCACCATCACCACCACACCATAGGACTGCAGAGGCAGAAGATAATACAATGGGGAGGACAGCAAACTTGCGGATGTTCGCTGCCTGATCCACAACACCTCTCAGCTTGCCTACTGAACACAGCTAGAGGGCTCTGCTTGTTGGAAGCCCATGGCTACCATCAGGCCTGGTGTCAGGGAATCAGAGCCCCATCTCACAGAGCATCCCATCATCCCCTTCATGGCATGGGCTTGGGAGACCTCAGCTACATGAAGCAGGCAGTGGCCTTTTCCTGCCCCAGAGCGGGGGATGTCTGAGTATTGGAGGAATGTGTCTCCAGAACAGGACCATCTCAGCCCTCAACACTATAGGCTCCTCCTGTTCTGAAGAAGAAAAAAAGGTGCTGTCTGTAACTGAATAATTGTTCCTTGTTCTTGCTCTGGAGCTAGAAACATTCTGCTAGAAACATGGTTCTGCCTGTTCCACAGTGACTTCCCCATAAAGATGAACTCTTCCTCAAAGTGCTTAAGCTCAGCTACCCCCAGAGGCCCCAGGTGCTGCTTCTCAGCCATTTTCTGAGATTTCTTCTGGCAGATGCTATCTTCTCATTTCTGTGAGGGTGAGGAACTCTGCAAATGGGCACTGTGTGTAGATGGGAAGTACTCCAGGTTCCGACAGCATCAGCAGAAAGATTCCAGCTATGCTTCCTCTGGCCAAGAGCCAGAATTTCTGGAAGCTGTTGCCATGACACAATTGCAACCTTCATTTTTATTTTAAGACATCTTTGCCTTGTATTTACATTATTCTCCTTAACACAAAGCAGTAAACAGACATGCTGCTGCATTTCAGATGGCTCTGAGGTTAAACCAACTAGCTAAACCAACACAAAGCCATTCAGCTGGCAGTCCAGACCCGCCAAAAGCAGCCTCACTTTGGGATTAATGTGACATCACTGCTTGAATCATCCCTAGGAAACCTACCGAGTTGTGACCAGCCTGGCACAGGCAGAAGAGAGCACCAGGATTAACCATCTAGTAGTGATGTGTTGGTGAAGGCAAAGGGGGGAAAGCTCCCTGCAAGATTTGAGGACAGCCACATGGTGTAAGAAGCCCCCTCTTCTGCTGCTCCTGCCTCTGAAGGGAGCCAAATCCATCACTGCCACAACTGAACCAGGTATAGCAGTGCAGAAATGAGCAGGGCTAGACCTGGGAAGTACAAGCATGGCAAATAGGATCTTGGGCAAATAAGCCCAGGAGACCTATGACAGCTACCACCTAACTATGGTGGGTAGCAAGAGATGGCAAGATGAGTCAGCCAAACCTCAGAGTAGGTATATGGGTGTTGGTGCTCCAGCTAGCCCAAAGGAACTTGGGGCGGGGTGGCACACTGGCATACCTGTGCTGCGGCACTCCCAGGCTTCACTGCAGGGACATACCCTGCCAGCCCTTAGCAAATGCAGAGATGTGCTTGTGTTGAAGCAAGGTCAAATCACTGTGAGAGCCCCAAAGCACACGTGTGACTAGTGAAGACAGCAATGGGCTGGTACACAGAGACAGAGGTGGAGAGAGGCAGAAAATGTGGTATGAGTGCTCCCCCTGCTCAGGACCACTGCATGGTCAGGGATGGGGATGGCTGGCAAGATCTAGTCCCCTTCTGGAAAGGTGTCCCAGCCACGTCGCATGGCTTTCACCACAGCACTGTAGAGTTTGCTCCAAGCCTCCTGCACCTCTGGGCTGAAGGCAGTGCCAAGGCATTTCTCCAGCATGTACAGCAAGGACTCGCCAACAGTCTGCAAACCAAACAGGAAGGTGTCAAGCTCAGCACTAGGAGATAACATGCAGTCCCTTGTCTCACTTCACCACCTTTTCTAACTTCTCCCACTGCAGGACACCTGCTGCTCCTCCTCCAATAGCAGTACTAGGCTCCCCAGCCTGGCTGCTCAGAGGGGGCCCAGAGAAAGCCCACATCCTCTCCTTCCCCTGCCTTATGCTGGCCCTCACCCCACACACTGGGTGAGTGGGGAGTACAAGACAGGGAGCAAGGGTGCACGCAACACCAGGGGAGAGGTACACATCCATCCTCCATGGCTCCCAGATGCAGGTAGCCAAACCCATCCCTTGGCATAGCAGTGGAGTGGCAGAGCTGGGCAATGCCCAGGTGCCAGGAGAGCAGGTCAGACCCCAGGCTGGATGCTTAGGGCCTGCCTTGATGCCTCCCTGACTTCTCCACAGGACATTGCTCCTCATAGAGCTGTGAGCAAACCCATGCAGAAGCACCCACAGAGGAAGGGTGGAGCTGGTGGGGATCTGTACTCCAAACAAAAGGGACCTTGCTCCCTCTGAAGAGCACAAAAGCTAGCAGTATCAGGAGTGAGCCATGAGTTGGGTGGAAACCTTTTCTTCAACCTGTTCTTCCCCGCTGATTTATCCAGCATTTCTGTCCATGTTTGATGGCAGGAGAGGAGTAAGCAAGGGTTTAATATAGAAGATTCTTAGGTCTTACTGCCATGGAAGAAGCAGGGCTTGAGGTGCAAGAACCCCATCCCCATGGAGACACAGAGAGGTGGGTGCTCCCTTTTCCAGATGTGATGAGGTTTGCCCAGAGCATTCAATGCAGAGATCCAGGGCAAAGGCTGCACCTGCAGCCCTGTATCACAGGAGAGATTGCAGTGCCCCAAACCATGGTCCTCTTCAAATAGTGGAAATGCCTTGCTCACATCTATCCTTTCTCCCTGGGCTTACTGGGAAAGGGCAGAAAACGAGGGAAGCTCAAGGGTTTCCCTCATCAGACCAATGTCACTACATAGGTATCAGCACCTTGGGCAGGCTGCCCTAAGCCACCAGTTTTCTCTCCAGCCAGCTGAACCCAGAAGAAGGATGGGGACAGCCAAGGGCTGCAGGCAGGGGTGCACAAACATAGCCGCAGCAGGACACCTCACCGAGAAAGACTCTATCTTCACACCAACTGCCTGGTGCTTCTTGCCAAGGTTGCAGAGATACTCTTCCAGGCAGGACAAGTTCTCCAAGTGGCTCACAGCAGCATCTATCACCAGCATCACCTAGTCCAGGAGCAGAAAAGCAGAATGACATTAATAGCAAGAAGAACAAAGAGTCTGGCCCCTCTACTTCACCCTTGTCAGCCTGACCCTCTCCCAGCCCAGCAGATGCCCTCTGAGCTTTCCTTTGCTCTACTACAATCTGTGTGTCAAATCAGTGAGGCATGCTGGCAGCAGCACACACCACACCCTTCCCTGGGACAGTGCCAGAGGTGCACAGCAAGAAGTACTGCTGACCACCCTGTCTCAGAGAGGATAAACAGCCCTATAGCAGAGCAATTGCAGGCTAAGACCTAATACTGATGCAGTCATTACCACTGTTAGGACCCCAGGACAACTGCATGGGAATCTTAGAAGTTGCTAGGACTAGAGTTTCCAACTAGGGGTTGTCAAGACAGTGCAATTGTGAATATGGCCACTCCAATTCTAAGATTAGCCAAGATATTTTGAAGAGAAGGGGTGGATAGTACAGCCTGGTCTCTTGACTTGGTCTGGTAAAGCACATACCAACATGGTCTTCCAAAAGCATCAAGAGCCAAATGGAAACAGGACAGAGAAATTTAATGAAGGGTGAACAGAACAGACACATCAAATTAGAAGAAGAGATTAAAGCCATGGCATGGTTATCTTGGCAAAGCCAAGAGGTGATAGAATTGTGTCCTGTAATTTCAACCAATAATATCTCCAATAAGAGCAAATAGCTATTTCAGCTCACAGCAATAATAGGAGAAGTAAAAATGGACTTAACTTTGCCAACAAACAGTGGCTGGAAAATAACAAAATGCCTGCAGCTATCAGAGGAGCACAGCCCAGAAACAACCTCTTACAAAGAATAAAGACAGGCAAGCAAAGCACCAAACTGGTTTAAAGATGGAGCCAGGCAGTTTATGAAGGCATCTGCAAGCCAAAGCTGTACTCTGCCCCAGTATGGCTTTTCTTCAGGGGTCAGCAAACAGTCTCTGCTGTACCAGGTGTAATTCTGCCCATGCAAGAGCCTCTCCTCAGTACTGCTCTTTTCTCTGTTTTGGGGGGAAGTGAATGAGTTCTGGGGCACTCTCTCAGAGACTCTCCAAAAGATGCTGTGGGCCTTCTGGCTCTGCAGTTACACCAGCAGCCTCTCCACAGCAGTGGATCCATAGGAGCCTGGACCACTGCCCAGCTCTGTGCCACCTCTTGGTCAGCGTGTGGCCAAGCAGAGGGCTCCAATCTTTGTCTGGACAGAAGGGAACTCCCTGAGCCAGCTCACTGAGGTAGGAGAAGGAGGCTTCCAGCTTTCACAGGAGGCAATCCACTCTCAGACGAGGGCATGGAAATCAGCATTGTGCTTCTTAGCTACCCCAACTAGCATCCTCATCCCCTCTCCACTGT
>VYZS01352732.1:0-13560 GCA_013400695.1 Neodrepanis coruscans | reverse complement strand
GGGGGGGGGTGTGGAGAGAAGCCTGTCCTGATCCTCTAGTACAGACCAGGGCCTTTGCAGTCTAAACTCCCAAGTGTTTTAGTCCTGTGTCTCTTGGGATTAAATGGTGAGCCAGGAGGTCATCACTGAGCTCTTCTGCACTGGGTGGAAACAGCTGCACACAGCACAACAGCTCCATCAAGGCAAGTGAGGTCTGAGGCTTCTACCAGGGCTTGACTTTGGGCTGGGACAAAGTTCACTGGACTCTTGGCTTGGCTTTGGGATGGCAGCTCATAGAAAGAGGTGAGCCAAACTCCATGAATATCTGGCAGATGTTTTGGGCACCTCTCTGACTAGAAAGGTCATGTTTTGATACGTAGGATGTTTGGCCCGATCTTAAGATGGAACAGGCCTCGTTTATTTATAGAAAATGTCTAGAATTTGTACCTTTCTATGCAAAGCAATTATCAAATGCCTGGTGTCACAAACAGTGGGTCACTCAACACTGGCATTTGCTTAATACCTGCAAGGCCATCTTCACCCCTTTGTAACATCAGAAAAATGTACAGTAGCTGAGACGTTAGTGCATCCTCTGGCGGTTACTCCTCTCACTCGTTGCCTTCCCTGAGTGGCGAAATGCAGTTTCAGAGCTTGAGGTTCTGTGCAATCCAGCCCTGGACAGCTGTGACTTTGGTGTAGACACCAGGGAAGTATGGCCTGGCACAGCCATAGCCCCAGCTTGTGATTCCTGCTAGAAACCACTTCCCTGAGGGTTCTTTACATGCTAGGGGCCCACCTGCATCACCCTGGAGAGAGAGGAAAAGAGTACAGTATCAAGCCAGAGGCAGCCCAGTTCCCCTACCTGTGAGGTGTTCTTTCTCTCTGGGACATGAGCATTTGCTATCCTGTTCACTACTTCCCGAGGAGACCCATTCCAAGCTGGAGGACTATTCAGTGACATACCTGTGTTCTGAACACATAAGGGTGTGTTTGGAGGTACAGTAGGGTCATGGAGTAGGTTCCATGGTATCCCCATGGTCCTTTGCTTGTCATTACCTATCCGTGTGTTTCCCTGACCTGTCTTGGGTTGACAGGGCAAGCAACATTAGGTGTATGCATGATGGACATGGATAAAGGCAACAACCATGGTGGATGGACAGACAGCTAAGCTGGGTAGGCAGGGCCCTCCTGAGAGAATATAACCTGGGGACTTGGCACGAGCCTGCTCCGCCCCAGTGTTTGCTGCTCTCACACTCACAGAACAGCTGTCGACGGTGCCCTGTGGGAAGCCAGCACACACCATCCTGCTGCTGATCTGGACTGGGTAGAACTTTTTGCAGGCCTGGTCTCCGATTATGTTCACTGCTGCTTTTTGCAGGTGCTTTGACATGAGACCTGAGGAGAGAAGTATTGCTGTTAGCTAGAGGCAGAGCATGTGAGAAGCAGAAGAATGTGTAGGAGTGGGGTCTCTGCAGCCTTACTTGCTTACCAGAGGGAGAGACCTGCTCTGGGAAAGTGAATCAGGTCTGGTTCCTCCCCAGCAGAGTAAGCATAGGAAGGTCCCTTGGGTGTGTACTTCTGGCTGACCAGATACAAATGGTATCGGGGTGGTCCTTGTACTGCAAGAGCAGAGCTGGAGCAGCTGCTGTGGGGATGGGGAGCACGTAGAAAGCTTGGGAAACCTCCCAGAGGGCAGAGGTGTAACCAAATGAATGAGTACAGCACACGAGATCGTGGTGACACCAGGCCTAGCCCAGCCTAGTGTCACCTGCAGGGTCTGGCCTGGTGGGACTGCTTGGGACAGTGGCATGGGAACTGTAGATGTTTAGGCCTGCAGGGTAGGTGGCACTGAGCTTGGCCATCATGGATGTGAGGGTGCCCTCTCAGCCAGTACCTCCTTCCTTTGTGGAGCCCCAGCCTGTGATGAAGCATCTGGCCCCTTCATGGAAGATGTGAGAATGGTCTGGGAGACACACAGGTCTGATGGTGTTGCTGAACTTGACAGGTGTACTCAGCTCTAGCAGTGCCACGTCATAGTCCAGGCTGTAGACGTTGTAAAAAGGGTGCTTGTAGATACGGAATATTTTCTCCATTTTGCCGTCAATGCCACTCAGAAGGGGTGTTCCTAGAAAGGCCACCCACATGTTGGGGTCACTGTAACTGCAGAAAGACAGCAGACCTGGCTGTTAGGAGCACAGCCTCACAAGGAGGGCCATTCCTCCACTTGTGAGGCTGGGATACACTATGGCCACACCTTGTGAGGCCAAAAACCCTTTATCCAGCACACTGGGTACACCTAGACTTTGATCCACTCATTCCTGTTCATGCCTACTTGTAGGAGCCCATCTGTGATAGGGAGTGTCTACTTCCCATGGGGCACAACATCCCAGCCATGGTGCTGGGCCACGAAGGAGGGGAAAGGCAGGTGGGCTAATGGGACTGAGGCCAAGAGCCAGCTGGCTTCACTAGCCTGTTTCAGACTTACATGTCAAAGCAGTGAGCTGCAGAGAGCAGCCACCGGTCAGCGATGAGGACAGCCCCGCACTTGTGCTCCTTGCGCCGAAGCCAGAGACTGACTTGCCAGGGCCATTCTCCTCGAGCCGCGCTGCTGCCACCCACGATCTTGCTGAAGGCCAGAGCAGATGTAAAGCCACAGTCTGGGACAGAGAAAGAAGACCATGCTTTTAAATAAATGGAAATGAAAGGGGTGTCTGCCTGCCTTCCATCTTCCATAGCCCACACCGTGGGACAGCCGCCTGGAGGGGACATGCACAGGGCAGTAGGACGTGATAAATTCTTCACCCAGCTGAGGCAATGCTTGGCAGACAGGGTGTGGTTTGTGAAATTGATATCACAGATCACACCTTCTAGGGACAGGTGGGCGAGAAGGGGACATCTGGATGCACTGTCCAAGCTATCACACATATGTGCAGCCCAAGGAGTAGTCCCAGGGATGACAAGACATTTTCTGGGCTGCCATGTTGTGCAGAGTTGTCTTGCCACCTTGTACTACCAGACTGACTGGCCAGAAGGCTGGTTTGCTGGGAAATGGGTTCTAATATTTGTAGCAGAGAAAGAGGCCTCATTTTCTGGCAAAAAATTTGGACCCTGCTCATCCAGCTTTAGCTTGGTTCAGGCTCTGGCAGAGCAAGTAAGACCTGGACCACAGTGGGCTGGCCCAGGCCCCCAGTGTCCAGTGTGGGGCTCAAAACAGCCAGTGTGAGTATGGTGGGTTGCACTGGGGAGTCTGGGTGATGCAGAGCAGCACTCACTGCAGTTGCGCTCGTCGAAGCCGTTGCTGCAGTCCACGACACCGTCGCATTCGGGGTTTTCTTTTCCAATACACACATTGCTGGAACACTTGAAGGTGAGGCTGGTACAAGGCACCTCTGGAAGGCAATAACCCATGGCCTGCTTAGTACTCTTTGCTGCAGGCCTCCCACCAACATGTCAGTAAATCCATCATCAGTTTTACCTGGGGTTTGGGTGGGCTTTGTAGGCTCGGTCGTTCTCAGAGCTTCAGAGATTTCACTTATGGTTGTGTTCATCTTTATCCCCAGGGTGGTTCTGCTGCTTGGACTTGCAGCTGTTGTGCTGGGCTGGGTGAGGATGGCTGCGCTGGAAGTTCTAGTGATGGCTGAACTGGAAGGGGTGCCTGTACCAGGACTGGGCAACTGTGAGATGGTGTCCAGGATCCAAGCTGTGAGTTTGGTAATTCTGGAGTACACACCAGGATTCATAGCCTGGGCACAACCATATCCCCAGCTCACAATGCCAGCCAGGTAAAACACTCCTGGGGTCACTTCACAGGCCAAGGGTCCACCTGAATCTCCCTGCAGAAGAAGCAAGGCAGTGGCTGCTCAGTCCAGTCTCCCCCAGACAGATCTGCAGAGAGCTGCCCCTCAGCCACACCAGGACTTAGCTACCCCCACATCTTCTTTCTGCAGCCCTGCAGGTCTGTCTGCTGCCATGCACTGTGTGTGTGCAAGGCATGAGTGCAGAGGCTAAAACTAGGGTCAGTGGCTCAATCTGGCTGCATAGATACAAGCAGCGTTTGTCCTGAATGTTCACAGCTCCTGTAAGCACCTTTCCACTGCTGCCACCAGCTGCTACCAGAGGAGATCTACTTCATCCAGGATTTGTCTTGCCAGATAGAGCAGTGGGATGTTGGTTTAAATAATTCTGAACTTTGTGGAGCTTTATTTTTCTACAGCTCCAAGACAGTGCTCTGGGGTTTTTTTGTGCTAAGGTACATAGGAATTACACAGCTTGGCCAGAACAGCTCAGTAAATGTTTCTCAAGGATCTGCTGAAGGCAGATTTAGCCCAGCTTTCTGGAACAATCCACAGAGTAGAAAAATCCCACACTCTTACCTGACATGAGTCTACCATGCCCTCCAGGAAGCCAGCACATATCATCCGATCAGTGAGAGAGAAGTTGTAGAGAAAGTTGCAGGTGTTCTGGTCTATGATGCTCACAGAGGCTTTCTGCAGGATCTCGGGCTTGCTGTCTGAATAAAACCCATAGCATTAGTAAGTGCAGCAAAGGGAAGTGGGAACTAATGGATTTTAGACTGATTTAACATATATTTTGGGAAGACAGACTTTAATCCCACACAGGAATTGAGTCCTATCTGGCCTATTTTCTCAGCAGCCCTGAAGCTCCTGGCTCACCCCAGGGTGTCAGTGCTAAGGGTCCTGCACACAGCTGCCTGTGTCCCATGGTCCTGACAGCTTGTGGGTTCCTGGTCAGCTGGGCTTCTTCAGAAGCACATGTGCCATTCTTAGGCCTTCTCCATACAGTGGGATCTTTGCGTTTTCTAATTGCTTGTGACATCTCTGTGGCTGAGCATGGCTGCTGTGGCTGACATATTGTCCTGCCAGAGCTGCAGCAGATTCTGAGCCTGGGCCCAACTCTTGCTTTGCGTGATAGAGCTACTGAGGGGAGTCCAGCAGGTTTCTCCTGGTTTCCACCAAAGCTGCTGCCTCAATTTTCTTGTTTGCTGGTGACTCCTAAATAACTGTGCTTTAAGGTAGTGCTCTGTGTGCCTTTATTCTTCCTTATTCTTGTGTTTCTGTCAGTTCCTGACTGTCCCTATTACTGTCCCCTGTCCTGTATGCTCCCAGGACTGTGGGTCACAGTGGCACAGGCTTTGCTGCTCAGGGTGTCATTGCTCCAGGGCAAATCGGCAGGTAATGTGTTGCTGCTTACCATTCCCTTCCTGGAGGTCTCCCCACCCAGAAATGAGGCATTTCTTGCCAACAGGAAACTTATGTGCAGCAAGTGGGAGGCACACGGGCTGGATATATTTGTTGAAGACAAGAGGTCTTGCCAGCTCAAGTACAGCCACATCAAAGTCCAAAATCATGGGGTTGAAGAGGGGATGTAGGATCACTCTCGTTACATTGACTGTCACTGTACTCTCGTCTGTTCCATTTAGTGATGTTGTTCCCACGTAGGCTTCAATATCTTCTGGATTTGTCCTGTGAATACAAAATTCTAAGTATGCATGCTTGTACATATATGCTTGGCATGAATTCTTATATTAAAATTGCATACAGTTTTACATGATTAGCACACAGCAGAGCAGCCCTGCTAAGTCAGGCCCAAAGAACTGCTTCCAGCAGTGGCACCTGTTGGATATCTCCTGAAGAGCAAGTAAACATGTAGTAATAATACCCTCCTCACCTCCAGGAGTTTATGATTTCAGGAGTGTTCTGGCACCCAGGTGGTGTCTCTGTATTCAGTAGATCTTGATGGATTTTTAGTTCCCTAATTGTACCCTTCATTGTACAACACCATCACACATTCCCTTCCCTCCAGTTGTCTTTTCCCAAGTGTACTCCAATCTATTTTGTTGTTGGTTACGGTGCTGTTCCACACCCAGCTCATCCCCAAGCCCTGTGTTCACCTTCACATAGTGTAACTCTAGCCTTGCATGGATGTCAGTGTGCTGTGGATTACCAGCAATATCCCAGTCATATCCCTTGCTTTTCTAACCATGACTACATTCCTGTGCTCTTTAACTGGCCCTGCCACAGGACTGCTGCTCTCAGGGCAGTATCTGCATGTTTCTGACCTCTTGTTCTGAATGGCAGCAGCTGATGGAGACCCATCCTTGTCCACAAACAGGCAGCACTGCTGGTTTTGTGGGTTCCTCAGTTCACACTCGTTACTTTGCGTTTCACTCACTGCTTTGTCGTCAAAATGTTTAATGCATGAGGTTGTCTTGAAATTCTTCATAATTATTTGCCCACCTTTTCTGCCTTCAGGAATTTATTCTTGACAAACATTATCCTCTTGCTACTCATTTATCTATCTACTTATAAATCTGGGCTTGGGCTCTTGCTGTTTAACAGAACTATGCAGGATTAAACTGATCATTTTCCCTTTACCAGCTGATCGTGTGTCTCTATTTTGTATATTACAAACAATTTTTAAGATTAAATTTATTAAAGAAACTCCTGTGGAACCTGGCCTTTTCCACTCCTCTTTGGTGTGTGTCTTGCTCCCTGCCCAGCCTAGTTAAACCTTTCTCTGCATCATTCCAGCCTCCCTGCAAAATTCCTTTTACTATGAATCTCTAGTTATAGCAAAAATTAATGTCCAATATGGGTTCCTGTTTTTTCCCAGGGGCTCCAGTGCCACACTGTGGATTTGGAAGCACAGCTCTGTGGTGGTGAGCAGGCAAGCTGGAGAACAGCCACATGGGCAGGGATTGGCTCTTACTCATTGAAGCAGTGAGCTGCTGAAAGCAGCCAGCGGTCCCCAATGATGGTGGCTCCACAGAAATGCCTTGAGTATTCTTTCAGGCTGACTTGCCAGGGGATCTCTCCTCTGGAAGCATCTGTTCCTCCCACAATCCTGCTGGGTTTAGAGAATCCAGGTCGTCCTCCACACTCTGAACAAAAGTCAAAGCATGACTTGTGAGTATTCCTAGCAGAAGACAAGCAGGGAGAGACTTTTGCTCTCTCTAACCAGTAAGTCTGAAAAGGGACAGATCAAGGCTGAGGTGTGAGGCATCTCCCCAGGCCCTGCCTGCTGATCGTGGCAGTGCCTGATGGTGGCTCTGTAAAGCTGGGCTTTCACACAAAAGGTGCAGCCACCAACTTTGAACTGCTAGGAGACCCACAGGTGGCAAACAAAAGTGAGTGGGCAACAGGTTAAATGCTGTAAGGCACTGCTGTGCCTTAATGCTCTGTCCCAGGCTGCTGGAGCAGACCAGTCACACAGGCAAGATTACACAGTCAATTGCATAAGCAAAGGAGTGCATGGAACTGCACAGGTACTTAGTGACTTTGCCAGGCTGCTCTGGACTGAGCCAGGGCAGCTGGATAGTGTCACTTCTGTGTTGGCCTTAGCACTTAGGCAAGGGTTTTGTGGCTCATCCTGTGAAGGTAAGCTCAGCTCAGCGGAATAATGAAACTGACATTTGGGCCAGTACCTGCCACTCTTCCTGCCAAGGTGCAACCTCCCTGGGGGCTCATACCTTCTGGTCCCACTGCAGTCACTGGCCCGATGGCGGCTGGGGCTGGTAAGGTGGTGGAGGTTCCTCCAGTGGTGTTGAGCTCTTCAGCACTGACCACTTTACTGTTAGTACTGGAGTGTATTGGAGGGACATTATGGGCTATGGAGGTGGGGAAGGCAGAAATAGCATCCAAGATCCAGTCTCTGAGTTTGGTAACACGTGTGTAAACCCCAGGCCGCCTGGCTTCAGCACATCCAATTCCCCAGCTCACGATTCCCGCCAGGAAAAACCTGCCAGATGGTTCTTGGCAAACCAGGGGCCCACCAGAGTCACCCTGCAAGAGAAACCAGATGGTGAGCTCCTCTGGGGATGCAGTGAGCTCACTCTGCCAATCTTCAGCACCCCACTGCTAGCTGGGGCCTCTGTCCCCATGTATCTCAGCTCACTTCATATTTGCTCCAGCCTACTGATGAGTGGAGCATCTCCTGTGCTGGCCTTTGGGTGCTCCTCCCTGTGGACATGCTGTCCTGCTATTAAGCAGTAGCCTTGTGCCCTTGATGTGGCATAAGAGCACAAGGACAACCTCTATAAAATCTTAGGGTGTTTAGCATTTCTACTGCTTTAATAATTTGTTAAGCTCTTAAAGGTTAAACCCAGCATCCCCTTCACAGCCAAATGTTGGGTGTTCATTGCCTGATACACAACCCAGGGTGACCATGCTAATCTTCGCATCAGGTTTTCTTGATTTGGCCTATGGTTCCCTGGTGAATTCTTTGGAATTGTGGGGCCCTGTGAATGTCACTGATGAACGTGTGGTGTCTGAGAAGCTGCAAGTGCCTTCTGGTGGTGAGATTGCTCTAGGTCAGTAATGAATAACCAGATGGGTCATGTTCATCATCCATCCTTGGATCTTCCATTGTTGTACCATTTTCTGGTGTTTGTGCTGTATTTGGTGCAGAAATATGAAGTGCTACCACCAGGGCAGTTTGAATAGCCCTGCCAAACCACAGGGACAGCCCTGGAAATCATAGTCCTCTTCCCACATCACATCTCCTTTCTCCACACTATGAAAGGCAGGACTGTCTCCAGGTGACCAACTTGCAGTTGCAGGCTGGATAAAGGCCAACCAAAGAAACCACTTTGTTGTTCACCAAAAACTGTAGTGTATGTTTTAGTTTCCACTGCTACGATTTGTCACATGGATTTTGATCCAAGGACCTGTGTGGGACATTGGTAGGGCCAGCCTCAATTACAGCTCAGAAAGTAGTAAATTAGCCAAAAGAGCCTCTTAAACAGCAGTGCCCTCCTCTAATTATTAGAGAACATAACCTCATTTGTGTCTTCTGCAGTCCCCAAACTGTGCTTGGGTCCAATGCACAGCTTTAAACTTCAGGGGGGAATCATGACCATAGTGTCAGATCTGCTTCTTGAAGTGTCACTTGGTGCATAGTGGGAGGGAACAGATTCATGTCAGGAGGTGTGCTGGCTTTCCTGGGTAAAGCTTACCTGGCAGGAGTCGACTTTCCCCTCCAGGTAGCCAGCACACATCATCCTGTCTGTGAGCACGTGGCTGTAGAGGCTGGAGCACAGGTTCTGGTCCAGCAGCTCCACTGTTGCTTTCTGCAGGAACTCGGGTTTCACCACTGAACGACAAAGACATGACCGTGAGTTCAATGCAGGAGTCCTGCAGGGAACCAGCAGCTCATGGTTCAGCCTGTCTCAGCTGGCCAGAGCACAGTCCAGGTTCCCTTCCCTGGTGCCTCCTGCCCCACTCACACCCCACCACATCTCTGCTTCACTTACAGAAATCCTCCTTGAGGTAGCCCCAGCCGGAGATGAGGCACTTCTTGCTAGTGGGGAAGTCATGGCCAGCATCTGGCAGGCACACGGGCTGGATGTACTTTGTGAAGGCCACAGGTCTCTTCAGCTCCAGCACAGCCACGTCATAGTCAGCTGTGTCAGCGTTGTAGGAGGGGTGTGGGATGATCTGTGCAATGTCCAATTTCACTGTGCTGCTGTCAGAGCCTCTGAGGGAGGTGGTCCCTGTGTAAGCTGCCCACATGGCTGGGTCCTGAAACCTGGAGGAGAGACAGCAGGGACAATGTGAGCCTGCAGCCACAGCATTGTCCTGCCAACCCAAGCTGCCTCCTTCCCATCCTGCCATCTGCTCTGGAGAGTGATGGAAATTCCCCATGCTCCCCATGATGAAATCCAGGTGTGATGAGGCCGTGGGAGCTTGAGCAGATATAGCAGCTTTTGTAAAGGGGATGGAGCAGGGGAGGTGGCTTGACTAGCACTTACTCAGTAAAGCAGTGAGCAGCAGACACCAGCCACTTCTCTGTGAGGATTGCAGCACCACAAAAGTGTTCGTTGTTCTCTCGGAGGCTGACTTGCCATGGAAACTCCCCTCTGGACGCCTCTGAGCCCCCGACTATCCTGCTGGCAGTCTGCATGGCAGGGCGACTCCCGCAGTCTGAAAGGGACAAGAGACCTACTGCATCAGGATCCTGCTGCTGCTCCCCAGCAGCACAGCCTCAGGGGCAAGTGGGACAAGCTGCTTCAGCTTTGTGCATACTCCCAGCACATGCTCAAATAACAGGATGGTCCCTGGGATGTCACAGGGCAGCCTTTAGCCTGCAGGCTTGGAAAGAGCTCTGCAAAGCACTGGCCCATCACAGCATCCTCCCTGAAACTCTTTTAGAGTGAGAAAGTCTGGGGAGAAGCATTTTTACTAGTTTGACAAGGTCAGCCGCTGCCTCGTGTTCCACTCCCAGCAGCTCATGGGCATGTGGCTCCTGTCCATGGTGCCAGGCCACTAGAAAGGTGGACCCATCACGGTGGTGGGACCAAGGTGTTTCCCCCATCCTGATGCAGGTATTTACTATTGGCTTGAAAAGTTGTGCTGGCCTTTGCTCTCTCCAGTGCCTGGAAGCCAGTGGTATTACACCCATCAAGGTCAGGAGCAGTGGGTTGCAGCCTGTCCCCCATGTCCAGGAGACCTCCAAGAGACTCACCACAGCCCCTCCTCTCAGAGGCATCAGCACAGCCTGTTGGGCTGTTGAATTCAGGGATTTCTTTCCACATGCACTGGGTGTTGGGGCAAGTGACTGTCTCCAGGGCAGCTCTCTGGATGCAGCAAGGTTTGAGTCACTCTTGTCTTCTGCAGCCCACTCAGCAACTCTCCCCTGGCTTCCCCAGGGGCAACCCCCACAGTGTCCTTGTCACTCTGCTCCCTGGCAGGGCTGGAGTCCCTTTGGGATGGCACTGGGAGCAGAGCTGCAGCTCTTGTTGAGCTTGCAGGGCCCTGGGCCACCACATTATGAATAAGATATCTGTATTCAGGGTGCTGCTGAGGAGGAAGAGGCTGCAGAGTGCAGGTGGCTCTTCCTGCTGCCTCGTTCTTACCTGATTTCAGTCCAGGTCTGCGAGGAGAAAACTTGCTGGGACCTGTGACAAAGTGGAAGGATTGGGATCAGCAAAGTCAGCCTATCCAGGGACTCCAGGGAATGTTGTTCCTGGGTTAGGGCTGCCACAGGCTTTGCTGCATCTTCTTCTCCTGCTTGGTGATCTCTTTCCCCCTGCTGGGGACCCCTGCTCTCCCACAGAGCAGGGGAGGAGCAGCTGCCTGCAGCTCTGTGGGCTCTGGGTGATTCCAGGTGCAGGGAGAAATTCCCACAAGCTGTGGCAGTGAACTGCCTCCCAGGAGCAGGCTCTGGGGCTGAAGAAATGCAGGGGTGTTGCCTAAAGCCAAGAGGAGTCTATGCAACCTCCATTTGGGCTGCACAAGGCTCTGAGGATTCAGGGATCCTGCCCACTTTGGCAGGGGCTGCAGAGGCAGCTGCAGAGAAGCCCACAACTTCATGTTTCCCATGCACATGATTTTTTTAATCTGATGGAGCTGGAGTCCTATGGTCACATGCAACTCCAATGTTGCTGAAGGAAAGAAGAATTTCTTGTCAGGTGGTTTCAGAGAGTAATTCAAATATGAGAAACATCCGCATAAGCCAATTATTGCTGCTGCTCTGAGGACTGCCTAAGGACTGCTGTGCACAGGTACAGTCAACCCAGCAATTAACCTCCTGGAGCTTGATCCCCTGTCCCTCAAGCTGATTCAGGTGCTAAAAGAAAAGTCAAAGAAGCTGCAATTTATACTTTAGGCTCTGTGGTTGCTGTAGGCCCATCAAGCTGCTCTTGCAGGGCAGAGCAGCAGGACAGCATTAGTGTTGGGGGTGGAATTTGGGGATGGCACAAATGTCTGTTGAGAAGCAGCCAAGATCTACCTGGCCTCTGTTGCTGTCTGGTTGAAGCTGGAAGCAGCTGGGAGCCAGGTAGAGCATTTTGCTGGTTTGAGGGGTGCCTGGCAGCAACTCCATTTCTAGCATTGCTGCTGGACATCGGGCCTTGACTGGACATCCAGAGCTAAAGCCCTACAGCAGTTTGGCTCTCTGAGACACAGATGGTGGCTTTGCTGTGTGACCTTGGGCAGCAGCAGCCCCAGCAGCCTTGCTCTGCTTGCCTGGCAGTGGTGGGAGGGCCATACCTGTGAGAGAAGCTGAGGAGATGGTCCCATAGGCAGCTAGAGAGAGACCCTGCTTGTTCAGGGCAGCTGCCAGCCCGTGCCTGAGAGCTTCCTCCTCCAAGGTAGAGCTCAGAGGCTGGGAATGCTGAGGGGCAAAGAGGAGGCGGAAATGGACGATCACACTTGAGTTTCCATTCCTGCTGAGAGACACAGAATTAATGGGGACATTGGCTCCATGATCAATACAAGGGACAGGCTCCTATGCTAGCTGCCTACAAGGAACTCAAGGGAAACAAAACTATTAATAATTTTTTTCTTAATAATTTAGGATTTCTCTGGAGATGTGCTCTGGGTTGAAACGGTCATTTGCATTTTTTCCTTGGCTCAAAGTTGTGGTTGAACAAAGCTGTTTTCCTCTGCCTTTCTGACTGCATTTCCAAATTAAAGAATACAGAACATTTTTGTGATCCCAGAAGAAAATCCAGCCTTCACCAAAAACCAGTTTCTCTTTGTATTAATTTTGAACAAGAGCACAGATGTGAGCTCATCTTTTTGGTAAGACTTGTCAGAATGCCCTGGAACATGAGCTGCAGAGTCAGCAGAGAGAGCTGTGTACACTCACCTGTAGCCCAGGATAGTGCAACCAGTGCAATTCCAGTCCAGCTGGGAGTCCTGGAGACTGGACAGAAACTGCAAAACAAAGAGTGACGGTCACACCCTTAACGGACAGAAGACCCCTGGGAGGTGGAACTAGATGATGCCTCGGATTTTTTAGGGAGCTGGAGCTGTTGAAGCATCTTGTCTTGTCTCTGCAGGCAGCAGAAGCACCAATGTGTAAACCTTTTCCCCCCCTGGGTCAGGGCATGAGGCAATACATCCCTTCTTTATGTCTTCCTACCTCTTTTGCAAGAAAAAGGCACACATTTCCCACACCACTGATGTCTCTAAAGGCCCTGACAGGGCCTCTCAAAGTGCAGCTCAACCCCATGGTGTACCCTGCTGAAGTTTAAGAAGTCCTAGTTTTCCTCCTGCCCTTGGCTTCCAGATTCTGCTGAATGAGGACAGTCAAGTTGGGCCCTGGTGAACCACCATGGTATTTCCCGAGGTTTTTCCTGGAAAGCCCAGATCAACTCACCAGCCTCTCAAGAGCAGGTGTCAGCACCCTGTAGTAGTCTGAGTTCTCCATCTGTAAGCTGCTGTTGAATGTGATTCCTTGCAGCTCCACTGTGTGCTCAAAGCTGGTCTCTTCCATGGGATAGCAGGCTGCCAGAGAGGGACAGTGTCTGTCAGAGGCAGCTTTCCTCACTGCTTTGCAACATGAATCTCATCATGTCCTTTAAACACCCTGGTTTCAGCAGCTTGGCTGTCCCTGACCACTCTGGCTGCCTTAGGGGTGCCCCATCACCACACTGGGATACCTTGCACACATGCAGTAATAGCATTTTACACTGAACTAGTCTGAACATGAAAAAGGTGGATTTTTTTCAAGCCTGAGACAGAAGTTCATGAACAGATGGATACAGCATGGTAATCCCATATTTGCCCTATCCTTGCAGGAAAGGGCTGGAGAAAGGTCTGTTGGGTACTGGAGGCA
>VYZS01352731.1:0-12651 GCA_013400695.1 Neodrepanis coruscans | reverse complement strand
AGGGGTGGGATATGGGGGGGACATGTCCAAATTCTTGCTGTGGCTTGGCAGGACTGGAGGGAAGGGGATGTTTGGCAGTGGTGTGTCCAGGTGAGACCTTCTCACCCAGGGAAGCAGGATTTTGGGGATTTGGAGGCTTTTGCTCCAGGAGCCCATGCCTTGTGTTGTACCCAGAGCTGGAGTCAGGGGTAGATATTTCCTCTGTGCTGATGGGGACAAGCGACTGGCAGGGACACTGCAAGGAGGGAGCTAATGGCTGCTGTGGGCTGGCCTTGCCTGCCCATAGGCGGGGGTGTTGATCTGGCTGGTCTTGGCAGCTGTCCTCCAGACAGAGAGGATCTTCTCAATGGGAATGTCTGGGTCCAGGGCATCTGCCAGGGTAGCCATGAAGGTGTTGGAGTAGTGGTTGTCTTCCAGGAAGAACTGAAAGGCATCCTTCAGCCTGTGGGTGAGGCAGAGCAGGGGTGTGAGTGGGTGGAGGTGGGATGGCTGTCCCACCACCCCCAGCAGCCAGCAATATTTAGTACTGACTATCAGCATAAACACTGTCCTGGTCAAGGTTTCCAGTCAATGGTCCAAGGCTGCTGGACAATGGTGACCAAGGCTGCTGGTCAATGATGGCCAATGCCTCATGCTAGAGGCCCTGGAGTATCTCCAGTGACATCAGGAACTAATAAGGCAGATGATGATTGAGCATAAGAAAAACCTCCATCCATCAGGGTGGTTGATGCCCCAGGATGAGCATTTCCAGGGATTGAGATGCACCAACATGTGCCCAGATGCCCTGAGGACCCCTCCTAGAGTAGGATCTGGACCAGAGAGGTACAGACCTTCTCTCCCAAACTAAATCCATGTGGCCTTACTTGTGTTCAGGTTGAAATCCAGACAGGGCCACTGAGATCATCTCATGCAGCTCGATGAGGAAGAGGTCGAGGTTTGTGTTGGCCAAGGAGCAGGACAGGTCTTTTTTTTCTCTTTCATCCAGCTCCCCTTGGAACTCCTGGGGTACCAGGAAGAAGGGATCCTACAAAGACCACCAGCTTCAGCAAAAGGGAGACCCTTGCACAACCCACCCAGGTGCCCCAGTATGTGACATCTGATGGAGAAAGGAGAATCACCAGCCACTTGTGTCCTTGAACCTCATCTCAGGGCCACCAGAGAGCTCTCAAGAAATGAGCCAGTATTTATAGCACTGGCTATGGATTGTCTGGAAATTGGTTGTCTCCAGGATGGACCAGAGATCTTGATTTCACTCAGGGATGTAAAATGGCTCCTGGCTGCAGCAATGACTTCCTTCCTCCTCCCAGGAGAGCAAAGCCCATCTCCTCCCCCATCCTCATCTCCCTCACCTGGTTCATCTGTACCAACAGCATTGACTTGCGAGCTGCCAGGACCTGCCACAGTGACAGGATGTGCTTCAGCTGGGTGTTGGGCACAACCTGAAGAAGGGGAACAGAGAGGCAAAGGCACTCAGCTCCATGGAAACGTCCCAATTGCACTCAGCTCCAGCATGTCCTGAAGGAGGACGTGTTGGGCCACCAATATTGCCCAATGTCTGCACTTCAACTGCCCAGTTCAAGCATCCAGGTGGTCCCAGTTGGCTTCCACGTCACTGGAGCTGATCAGGGCTGTCTGAAGAGCCAGAGGTGGGAGACATGGGAAATAACAAAGCCCTGCCCAGAGAGGCAGGGTGAAAGGCATAAAGGTCCCACTGCCCACCCACTCCTTTCCCCTCACCCACCGGCACGTCTTGGAACTGCTTTGCACCGTGGTCCATCTTCAGCTCCTGCTGGACGTACTTGGGCAGTGGCTGCTCTGGGTCACCTCCTGTCACTGCCAGGAACTCCACAGCCACCTTCAGGGTGGCCAGGGCCTCAGAGAGGGCATTGACTGACCGTGCCTCCTCCATGATGCGCTTCTGCTGGTTGATGCTGAGCAGCTCCTGGCACCAAGAGTAGTGGGATGCAACCCATGGAGGGCTGGGCCACCACAGCATGATGCTGTCCCAGCCTGCTCATCACCCAGCACAGGAGGACTGGGTCCTGCCAGGTCTCCAACCCCCGCTAGAATTGGCCCTGGGTCTCCCCACTTGTCTGCTCCATCTTTGTGCCCCTGTGGTGTCACAGGACTTGAGGGTTGGATGGAGGGAAAGACCGATGACCAGTGGGTCCTACCTGGGACAGTTGATCCCTGACTTTCTTCTTGGTGGCCTGGAGGGTCCTTACGTTGTTGAGGGGAATGGATGGAGCTGTCTGGAAAGGGTGTGGAATGGGTGGTTATGAACATGCCTGGTGCCACTGATGGGGGCCAGCAGGGAAGCTCAGCTGGGCCAATGTACATCCATGGGATGTGCCCAAAGTGGTGGATGGACTCCACTGTAGAGCTGTGGAGATCAGGGCATGTCCTTAAGGCAGCTCCCTCCATGGAGGAAGATCTGTAGTGCTCACAGCCTTATCTCCATCCCCAGCAAGGTGATGGGGAAGTCCTCTCAGGAGGTATTTCCAAGGACCAGAAGGGTCCTGGGAAGAGCCAGCACGCTCACCTTTGGGAGAGCACACATCCCCCAGCTGCTACAGGACAGCCTTATTCTAGTGCCTTCAAGGGCCCTTTTCCCAAAAGCTCCAGGCTTCGTTTTGATGGGACACAGATGAACATCCTCAGCCAGACACACATTCCTCCAGGGTTATTCAGCATCCACTTTGCACTGTACAGAACCCTGGGAGATCCCTCCTGAACTTCTCTGAACAGGTCTCAAATCCTCCCTCCTTCTCAAAGAAACCAGAATGGCTTTCCCAAAGGACAAGGCTCTGTGCCCTACCATGATTTCCAGGCCACAATTTCCTGACCACAGGAGTGGTTTCTGGCCATGGCTCAGGCAACAGGGACTAATGAACAACAAGCATCTGCCAAGGCCTTCAGTTCAGCCTGCTGACTCCAGAAAAGCCCAAAGAGGCTGCAAAAAGACCCCAACCCCACTGATGGCCTGGGATGACCCAAGGTGGCCTGCACTGCACTCACCTGAGCCTTGATGATGGGCTTCCCACTGAGGAAGTTGTCCACCACCTGCCGCTGCAGCATCTCAAAGTCAAAGTAGGTCACCTTGGTGCCATCCTCGTCTATCTCATGCTGCAGGTTGGCGAGGGCCATGGTCAGCAGGTCACTTGTGCTCACAGCCAGCACAGAGGAGGCCTTCACTTCCTCTGCAGAGATGGACCTGGCAGAAGAGCAGTGGTCCTGTGTGGCTGCAGAGGCTCCTCCTCTTGCCCTGCTCTGCCTTCAAGGACCTGAACACCAAGCCATAAGGACCTGGCAGCAGCAGCAGCATTTGGCCACTGTAACTCCACCACAAGCCCCACCCCAGCCCCCCAGGTCCTTCAATGTGGCTGTTGTGGAGGGCAGAGGAAAGGGACACCCCAAGGAATGAGTGGTGTGAGACCTACCGCTTCCTCTCCCTGGTGACCCGAGCAGCAGTGTCCATGCAGCTGTTGTGCAGCTGGATGAGGAATCTGGTCACCAGGTGGCTGATGGATGGTTGGGTGGGCAGGAGGTGGTGCACTGACATGTGGGTGTTGATGTCAGCTGGTGAGAGGTCTGGCAGGAGAGTGATGCCTGAAAAAGTGGGGAACGCTCTTCCACCTGCTACAGATCCATGGGGAAATTCTTCCTTTCACTGAGATCTTGAAAAGGGTTTTATATTGGGCTTAGGGTTTACAAGAGGGGTTTTTTATTTGTTTTTAGCAGGTGAAGAGAGAGCAAGCTCCACAATTTTACTAGAAATGGCAGGTACAGGAAGCAACTCAGCTTTGGAGCAGAAGAAATGGCCAAGGAGAGAGAGGCCCAAGACAGATGTCCTTGGGTGACCACACACCTGAGCTCAAGGGGTTCTTCTTGATATTGTTCCAAACCTTCTGGATGGTCTCTACAGCTGTGGTGAAAGCTGAGCGCTGGCTTTCTGTGGGCAGAGAGACGGGAGAGAACAGCCCCATGAAGGAATCCTCCCTCCCTGGAGACACACCAGGGGAGAGGATGTCTCCCAACAGATCTGTCACTGGAGGCATCACCCCATACCAGGCTGGGCATTGACTCTATGAGAGACTAAACCAAACCCTGTGACTCAGCTGAAAAGCCCCTTTCACCCAATGTCACTAAGGGTCTCAGGAGAAAGGACCTGCTCCAGATCTATTTCCAGGCTTCAGGTCTCCTCCTCCTTCTCCCAAATTCCCTTCCAAACTCCACCTGCAGAGGCACCCCGAGCCTTATGGGCTGCTCTGGGGTTGGCTTCACCTCAAAAACCACAGCAGCAACTTCTCAGCAGAGCACCTGGGTACTGAAGGGTGTCTGATACCCACAGCCCAGGCATGGGATCACACCTGAAAGCCCAGGCTGGTCCAGGAACTGGCAGACTGTGTATTTCTCCCCTTTTTGGTTGTTTTGGAAGAAATGGATCAGGGTGTTCTGCAGGTGAAAAATGTCAGGCAGGTGTCGGATATGTTGGATGTTCTCCATCTGGAAGAGAAAATTTAGCCTGAGATGAGGGACAGGGATTCCATCTGGCACCATGGGGTAAACTGGAAGAGGATCTTATCTTGCTTGGATGCTCCAAAGAAACACAGCAGGAAAAAAAGTTACCCCAGTGCCCCACAGACAACCAGGCCAAAGCTACTGTGTGTGCTTTGGGAAAGAGGGCGTTCCCCAGGCCAACCTTTGACAGGAGTTCCAGCAGGATGGGATATGGATTCCCAGTGCCTCCTCCATCTTTCTGCTGCAGGAAATGCATCAGAGTCTGGATGGTCACCTTCTGCTCATACTTCCACATGCAGGGCTGGTTGATCAACCCCTCCTTTGGCAGGTCTTGGAAAGGGGGTGTCTGGCCATAAGCAATTTTCAGGAGGAGACTGGAGCTATGAGTACCTTCCTTAATCCTCTCTTCCTTGACAGAATTCAGGTTCTTCTCCAATTCCTGCAAAAACCAAAAGGGCATCAGGAGCCACCTCTCCTCACCCAAGCAGCCCAAGGGGATTCAAGGGGTCTGAGGGCAAAGAAAAGTAATGAGGGCTCTGGAGAAGGGGAGGCACATGATGAGAACTTGCCAACAAAGGAACAAGAACAGAATTCTCCAGTGAGAAAGCCACAGGGTGTTTGGTTTAAGACAAAAAAACACAATTACTTCACAAAGAGGATCTGAAGCTGCATCTAGAAAGCATCCCAGAAACCAGATCTCTGCCAGCCCAGAGCAGGCAACCCCACCAGGACAATATCCCAGTTCAATAAAGGAGGGGAAAAAAATCTCTTTTCATCCCCATCAGAAAGCCCTGGGGTCAGCAGACATGTCTGCCCATGGCCACCTGCACAAACAGATGTGCACAGGTGTACCTGGAAGAAGGGCTGAGCCAGAGCTTTGAAGGAGGTTTCCCATTTGTCTCGGTCCTCTTTCGTATGAAGGATGTTTAAGGCTCCGCTCTCATCTGGGGAAGAGATAAAGGAACACCTGAGCTTTTCCCCTAGAGACTGAGGTCTGACCAGAGCATTGCCAGGTTTCTTGACAGTGAGAAGTAAGATGATGTAGAAACAAGAGGAACCAGGACTAGAAAGGATGACACACGTCTGCTTGGAGCAAACTGTCTCCTAACCTGCTCAGGCCCTCAAACTGGTCTGGCCTGAGTACTAAGGATGAGCTCCCAACCCTCATGGTCCTCCCCACCTTCTCTCTGGTTTCCTGGGATGGAGGCTGTCCCAGGAAGGAGGAATCAATGACACTGGTCCCAGTTCATACCCAATCTCCACCAGCCTACTGGTGACCTCCCAGAGCTTCCCAGCATCTCTCTACCTGCTGGGCTGTCCTTGCCCAGGTGCTGTAGAAACAGATGGACAGTCAACCCGGCCTCCTCTGTGTTCCTGCCGAGGGCTTCTGCCAGGCACTCCACATCTTTCTGAAGGTGACCCCAGAAAAACTTTTCTATGTCCTCTGGTTTCTCTTTCATCAGGTCCAGAACTGCCTGGGAGACACGACCAGTTCCTCTAGTTTAGGCTCTGGCCTTGTCTCCTCCCACGTCCTCTGTCTGGACACTCCTGAGGGGGTGGTGCTGGTTGCTCACCTGTTTGTCGGTGTGGATCCCCAGAAGGAGGGAAGAATGGAGCAGAGCCCTCACCAAACCCACACAGGCAGGTGACAGGCATCTCTCCACCTCATTTCTCCTCGAGCTGGGGCTCCCCAGGATGTACCCCTTCTCCGTGGTATCGCCAGTGCTGTGTTCAGAATGAGCAGTTACCCACCCTGCCTTTTACAATGGGACCACAGGGTGCAAAGAACCTGTGCTTTGGCCAACCATGGCACTTCCCCCATGCCCATGGCTCTGCAGAGGGTTGGGTGGGAGTGAAGCTCTCTGGGATTTGGAGCCACTAGGGTTGACTTACATTTCCTTCAGTCTGAAGCCTGCATTAGGTTTGTGATTAATTCCCCCAACAGCAGCACCACACTGGCACTTCTTCACTTCCACAGGACGCCCACACTGCATTTGGAGACAGGTGGATGGAGTGAGAGAGAAGTTTGGGAGCCCAGCCATAAGCTGAAAGCATCCAGCAAAAGCTAAGGGCACCCAGGGCATTCCCACATCTTCCACCTGGTTTTCCCCATGGTCTCACATGCTGCCATGACTAATAAGAGGCAGGAGGAGACACATCCCCATCAGCAGGCATCTCCAACCAGCCAGGTACTTCCTGCAGCCAGGGTGGCAATTTGTGGACAAGACTGGCAAAGACCTGGAAGCACCCAGTTTGTTCCACTTCTCCCAGTTGGAGACACAAACTCTACCTCCATTTAGTCAAGCATCTTGCTGGGAGATAAACCAAACTGGTTCAGAGAAGAACCCAGTGACTTGGAAAGGAGCCCAGTTACTTGGAGAAAAACCCAACTGATTTCTGAGCCTTGCAGCTGCTCTTGCAGCGAAAGGACCACTTGATTTGGAGGTGACTCTACAGTTCACATTAGGAGGGGAGGCAGGGCACCAGGAGGAGCATTTCTAGTGGCCATCCAGCTGGGCCAAGAGACCAAGATGTGTCTCAAGATGCCGCACAGAGGATGGGCACCTCTGGGAGACAGGAGATTTGTGAATCCCAACCTCAGCCTGGCTTTTCCCCATGGAGTTGGCACAGATGCAGTGAGAAGCACAGGAAGACAGACCACAAAGACCACCAGTGAGGAGGTGACACTTACATCGGTGACAATCCAGTAGGAACCACACTCACAAGCTGCATGTGAAAGAGGACATGGTTAGTCTGTCATCTCCTACAAACACCTCCATGAGGGTGGCCAGAAGCTCTCACCAAGTGGTAACAGGCCTGATTCCCACCTCCTGGCATCCAGCCCCACCACGTGCCTCACCATAAGGGACCCAACATCACTTCACCCAGGTGGAGATGATGAAGGACTCAACAGAAGGACAGAAATGTCCTTCATAGGTGTTTAATCCCTTCCCTGCATCCCCTGGATGATCTCAATGCCCTTCATGCACAGGAGCTGTTTGATTCCCTCAGGACTTACTCCAAATCTTATCAGTCCCACCGATTTTCCAGTTCTTCCCATCAAAGAGCAGGTCTCCAGGCATGGTGGGAAGGTAGGAGCCCTTGGAAAGGAAACATGATAGAAAGTGAGGTGTGTGGTGGCCATTTCCCAGCTTGCTCCCCACCTACTTGAGGAACTCTTCATGGGGAGAACAGTCCTCCTGCATGGCCACTGTCAATAGTGAGATGTTTCTGGTGAGGGAACAGGGACCAAATGAGGGAACAAGACCCCTTGGACACTGAGCTGTGAGGCTGGAGTCAAAACTCCCAATTATTTATGAGGTTTGATTCTGGAACTGAATCCACCATGGGCCAAATTTGGCCTTGACTGGAAGGGAGAGGATCCAGGAGTGGCTGTTGCCTTCACTTCCAGGAAAAGCAGCACATTTGAGGGACGCTGCTTCCTGAATCCATCAAATAATTGGGAACAATTCATGGGTGGACAGACCCAAGGGGAAGTCCAGATCAGGATGGGTGTCCCCAACATCATCTGAGTGGCAAAAGTCCTTTGTCAGGAGGATGTTCACGCTGGGCTTCAACCCACTTCATCTCCACCCACAAAGCTCTGCCAGGTCCCCCTGAGTCAAGAGAGTCAACAGCGCATCTCCCAGAGGCCCTACATCTCATCCACACTGGAATTAGAACAGGATGGATGGTCACAGTCACGGAATGAGCTGCAATGTGACAGGCTGAGCACAATATGCTGTGCCAGGGGGGTGGGGTGGAGGAATCTGAGCACCTCTGGCCTTGAAACTCACCTTCACCACTGCAGGCGTAAAGCAGAGGTTCTTGAGGAGGTGAGTGATGTGATTTGAGGACAAGGCCAGAGTGAGTGCAGTGTGGAAGATCAGCTCCAGCAGACCTGCATCTTCATGACCACCAACAGCATCAATGATCTTATTCCGTTTGTCTTCCAGCATCTCCTCTGGGATGGATGGCAACCGCAGGATGTTCTCCATTTGCCTCATGACAGACTACAACAGTTGAACACAACACAAGTCAGCAAAGGCAACCAGCCCATCACCTCCCTGTGCGAGGCCGTTGGCCCTCACCCTGGGGATCAGTGTCCAGGCACATCTCTCCATCTCTCCCTATCACAACTCTCCATCAGCACAGATGGAAACTCCCTCTTCCCAGGAGGTTCCAGGTCAACCACCACCGGATCCAGTGCAACCAGAGGATCCAGATCAAACAATGGTTTCAGATCAACCAGTGGTTCCAGAACAACTGTGAGATCCAGACCAACTGACCCAGGTCAATCCTTGGATCCAGACCAACTGATCCAGACCAAACAATGGTTCCAGCCCAACACCCATGGATGCCTCCTACCACAGACACAATGGATACTCACAGCCAACGTCCGGGTTTTGGTGGAATCTTTGTTTTTTAGTTGGCTTTGTGCTTTGTCCAGCAATGAAAGGATCATGCTTGTGTTCAACCAACTGCTTCTATCCTAAAAAACACCAAGGCACAGGTTGTGATCCTGAGAAGGAAGAGGAAGGGCACAAAGAGGAGGTTGGATGTACCCTATGGAGGCCCATCACACTCCTCAGTTGGAAGGGAGTCCTGTGAGTCAATTTTATAGCAAATCCCGTCCCACTCAGCTCCACTTTGGCACGAGGCACTCAAGAACAACCTACCTGGGAGACTTCCACTCCTTTGGGTAAAATCCACTTCTCCACCTGGAGGATCTTCGACATGGAAGTGAGGCCATAGATCTCACAGAGATTCTTGATGAGGAACATCTGAGGCCATAGAGTTGGAGACTTTGCAACCAGGTCCTTCATGGCTTTCATGAGGTCTTGTTCTGTCTCATTCACACTGGCAGCAGCTGTGTTGGAGTCTGCGGCTGGAAAGGAGGTTTCTCATGATGCCCAGGCCCTGGTGGTGGCACATCAGCAACAGCCCCCACAGTTGAAGTTGTAGTAGAAACCAGGTTACAGTGGGATCCTCTCCTCACAGGTTGAAATATGGCCACAAGTGAAAAGTCTTGGACCCCAGGGGGTCTCTTAGTGCATAGGGAACTATTTGGAGAATACAGTGAATCTGGGGACTTGAAGAGCCAGAAAATGCATCCAAAACAACATCAATTTTCGTAAACCCACTAATTTTCCAGCCAAAAAAATCTCCAAGATCAGGATTTCTGGGTCTTGTTCTAGACTTGTTCAGTGGGAGGCACAGTCTTCATGCTACACTAAGCACCAGAACTCACCAGAAAGCCGCTGTCTGCCAAGCACAGTGGCCACGTGGCTGATGGAGAACCGGAGCTGGGCAACAAACTGGAGGGTGTTAATCCTGGAGACGTCAGGCTTGCAGAAAGCAGAGAGGTCTGCAGTAGAGAGGAAGCTCTCAGCCAGCTGGCTGGCATCTTCTTCAGCAGAAGGATGCATGAAATCCTGCTCGAGAGACAATTTTGAAAGATCTGAAAGTGGGTTATAACTGAGCAGCTGCTGCTCCTCCCTGGTGTCTCCTCCTCAGTCTGGAATTGAGCTCTCCCATTCCTCATCCATGATGGGGAGGGGAGGTTTAACATGATTCCTAGCTTTTAGCTGGGGTAGTGGCTCCATGGTATGATGCTGTTTGGGTTTCCCAGTACATCCCAACAGGCACTCACCTCCAGACAGTGCACCACCATGAAGTAGATGTGGTCCATCTGACTTTGGTTGGAGATTATCTTCTGCTCCATCTGGGACAGGTATTCTTCCAAGTGAGCCTTGACATTGTCGAATCTGGGGCAGAAAAGGGCACAGAGCATCAGCATCCATGTGGCCAAAGAGTTCAACAACAGGGTTGGGGAGCAACCTCAGGGCTGACCCGCAGCGCAGCAGCAGCTTCAGGAGGGAGGACTGGACAGTTGGACTGGTGTCCATGCACTCTTCAAAGGGCGACAACTCACTTTTCAGCTTGTACACTAGGAAGGAAGGAAGGATGGCATCAGTATTTTAATTCTGAGAGTGTAAGGTCAGAGCTGGGTCAAGTGGAGTCAAGTCCTTTTACCCCTTTTTCCTGCCTGATGCTCAGGGCTGGGTTTGCAAGCCACAAACTTTATCAGTTGCCGAATGATTTGTGCTGACGGTGCCTTTCTGTCTCCCAGAAAGTACTTGGTGATGAACTCAATGAAGAAGGAATTGCATTTCCTCCTGAATTTGTTGTGGCAGGCAACAGCTTCCCTGGAGAGCAGAAGAAAACTCAGCCTTGTGGGCAACACCCAATCCCAGAAAGGAACACTTCTCTCTCTGAAGAGCACGGGACCCACCCCAGAGAGGAGAGGGCTGGTTGTTCAGGCACCAGCAACTTCCACCCAACTTTTAACACAAAGACAGAAAGGCAGCAGCCCTGGGATACCTGGTGGCCTCGGAAGCTGTGGGTTTGTAATCCTCTGGGAATCTCTCCTTGCAGATCTTACACTGCTTGTTCCCCCACTCCAGGATGCAGTGGGTGCAGAAGATGTGGCCGCAGGGCAGCTCTGCCGGGTCCGTGATCTCCCTCAGGCAGCTCTTGCATTCCTTCACACCCTTCCTGAGGCACCCAAAACCAGAGGCAGCTCAGCACTGATGCCATGCTGGAGGAGGGGGGTGTGTGGGCTCCTGCCTAACGTTCACCCTGGGGTGGGGGTGAAACTGGAGAGGCCCTTTGGCCCATCTGGTGAGTGGAGAACCTGGGTGAGACCACAGCTTCAAGAACCAGCAGCGTATCAGCTGCCTGATGACCATCCCATCTGGGGGAGGAGGGCTGGGTGAAGGGGATGGAGAGCTCAAGGCAGCTGGTTTCTTTGGTACCACATGTTAGAGAAGTTGCTTTAGAGACTACTCATCACCCCAAGGACCATCTCTCACTCCTCAGCCTTATCAGACCCTTGGGCCTCCCCAGTGCTGATCTATGTCCCTCATCCTTTATAAACATTGTGCTGATGGAGAAGGACCCCCAAGTCAACTGTTTTTCAGTTCAGACTTACACCAGATACACAACGTCAGCATTCTGGTTGCATTTCTTCAGCCCTTTGGTCACCAAGTCAAAAACCTCCTCTGGCTGTAAGCCTGGGTTGTCATAGAGGCGCTGCAAGAGACAGACACACAGTGCAAGGTCAGCAGGAACATCTCTGGGACTGACATTTCAGGGTGTGGGTGAGTCGGGGACACTGGGTTGGGCAGTGGAATTAAGCAAATCCATTTGTGGATGAGTGGGGTGACAGTGTGGTCCCTGCATGGACTCCCAACTGAGATGAACCCTTTACATCTCCCAGGAAGCTCTCCTGGATCACAAATCCTCCTTTAGGATTCTGAATCCCAAGAGGGATTTGTCTCTTGGGCCTGTTCCCATTCCTAAGCCCTCCCTACAGATGTGACCATGGATCTCCTGGAAGGGGGAAGAGCCCTTCCAAGCTCACAGGCACAAGGGAACACCTACCTTCCAGAGGTAGATGAACTGCTTCACCACGAGCCGCAGGAGTTTTTCCTCTATCTCAGTCTCATTGTGCAACAGGTGGTCGATCAACATGTAGATAATGTTGGTGCAGGTCCAGCGGTGCCTGTAAAACACACAGCCCTCATGGATGGTGCACAAATCTCCCCTGATCCCTTTCCCACTGGAGTCTGACTTATCCCAGGAAGCCTGTGGCCACTTGAGGACACATAAGGAAAATTCTGGTCTTGGCAAAACTCACGTTTGCTGCAGAACAGGGGTTTTCCCTTTTTATTTGCAATTGAACTTCTGATCTTTTACATTTTTTACAATCAAAGGAGAAGAAAATTTCAGCTTTTGAAGGTGCCAATGTGAAAAACAAATAAATTGACACCACTGACCCTAGATAACACCCCATTCACCCCAGAGGAAACCCCATTGACCCCATTTTTCCCAGAGGAGACCAGTTGACCCCATTGACCTGGTATGATGTCCATTGACCCCAGGACCTGACCTCTTAACCACAGATGCCACCCCATTGATCCAGATGTCACCCTGTTGACCCTATTGATCACTTATGACACCCATTGACCCCAGGAGCTTTTCCTATTGACCACCCCAGATGACACCCCATTGACCCCATTTAAGGTTTCCTTCCAGCCCACAGCATCCTGTGATTCTCTGATTCTG
>VYZS01352730.1:0-13432 GCA_013400695.1 Neodrepanis coruscans | reverse complement strand
GCTGCTGCAGGGGCCTCACTGGGCAAAGCCCTGGCACAAAGATGTGGAAGGAGGTTTGACATCTCCCATGATTGGCACAGCTTTTCTCTCCCACCCCTGGCAAGCAATCTCCACTGCACACTAGCTAGATTTTTATAGATACAGGCTATCCCTCGACAGAGGCAAAAAGCCAAGTGCATGTAAGTGATATTATAAATCACCTCTCGTTGACGATCACTTGAGTTCTGCTCAGACTCCTGCTTGCTCTCATCTCTTGGCTGGAAATGGTTCAAACTCTCTTTATCTTAATGAGGGATGAAATCCCACAAAAACGGCTGCGTGCCACCCAGCCTCGCTGCACTGACACCAGGCAGGATCCCAAGAAACAGCTCTGCTGACTGACAAACCTGCAGCAGGACTGCAGGCGCCATTCACCCCAATAGAGTCATCCTAAAGTGGCAGCAGGACCAAGCTGGGGGTTCACAGGCTGAAGCTGCTGCTTTGTAACCTGCATGGTCACTGGTGCAGCGCTAACAGGTGGAAGCACTGGTGCTGATGAAATAAATGTTCTCAACATGGGTAGATGAATCAGTGGTAAAAACAGAGCTTACACTTTGGCATCCTCTTCTGCTACCCCAATGAAACAGAGAAAAAGGTGAATTCAAGCTAACAGGCTCTGCTCCTTAGTGCAGGCACGGTACAGAGCTGTGTCCCTGGTTGTCAACAAGCCCCTCAGGGCACCCATCCCCACTGGGGCACCTTTTGTATGGGAAGCAGCAGCAGAAGTAGAAGTGCCTGCAAGAAACAATTTCCCTACTACAAAATCTCAGTGTTGGAGAGATGAAGAAAAATCAGAAGTGTTATGTGGAGAGTGCAACTCATCAAACAACAACTCAAACAGGCAGAAACAGCCTCCGATCACAGTAATGCCTAAAAAAGAACCAGCTCCCATGACTTCTTCCTCCTGAGTTACACAAGCAGAAGCAAAGAGAGAGGAATGGGGACCACTCCAAGACTCAGCTGAGTTGCTTCAGATTTATCTTTCCTCAGGGCACCATTGTTAAGATCTCAAACCCACTACGCATTAAGCAATCCTGATCTGGATTTCATTTCTCAAACTCAGCTATTTCCCAAAAAGGAGACACAGAATCATTATTCACATCTCAGAAAACCAGGATGGGAATGGAAATCTGGGAAGCAATCTCCACTTTGGGAGGGAGTGGCAATGCTCAGGAGCATGTCAGCCCAGGCTTTGGGTAGCACACTGCCAGTCCCAGAGAGGCAGGAACCACCTCTCTTCCACGCTGGATTGCTATCCCTTCCCAAACTCACCTTCAGAAATTTGTACAGCAGAAATGTGAACCAATTCGTCAGCATCTTCTCTGCCACCGACTCCGTTCTGTAGGGAAGGTAGAGAGCAAAGCCATCAGCAGAGAATATTAAAGGTCTCTGATGTCACCCCTTGCCATCTCCTCCCCTTAGACTGTGGCTAAATTATTTTTGGCTTTAAAAGGTCTCATCTGGAAAGGCAGGAGCCTCAAAGTGGGGGGCACAGGCAAACAGCACCAGCTGTAATGGAAAGCCTGACCATCCACAGTGCTTAGCCACATCAGTCCTCCAGGAGAGAGAAGCAAATTGGACTCCAGTGTATTTGGAGAACTGGAGAGAGTCAAGCTCAACCTTGTCCCATGGGGAGTCTCACCCAGGGGATAAGCAGGTTTCTGCTTCTCCCTGGTACCTTCTACTTCAAAGAACATTGTTTCTTTTACCATATCCCACTGGAACCAGGCCGCTCTCTCCACAGGAGGATTGTACGAAACACCTAAGCCCCAAACCTACCTCAAATTCCCCAGTTAAAGTACAACCTGAAGGAAGAGCTGAAGTCGAAGGCAAAGCCAGATCCTGACTCACATTTCCATGACCTCCTCCCACAACACTGTGTGCCAAATCTAGCTGGAAGCCCCTTTTCTCACCTGAAAGCTGCTGCTGCCTTCTGCTCCTGCAATGTATTCAACACTACCATTGCCTGCATGCAGGCTATCATGGTGACTTTCCTGCAACCACTGACGTAACTTTTGATCTCTAAAGCATCAAAGCTGAGGGAACATGGTAGAGCAAGAGGATAATGACAACCACAAGAGGATAAGGCCACCAGTGGATTTAGGTCTGGAGATTTTGACCCCAGTATGCTTTCAGTCAAACTTATCCCCAATACTAATTCAACCAAAAACAACAGGATTAAAGAACGAAGGAGTAAGAGCAAGCGTTGAAAGCTTAATCTCTTTTCTGTGTACCTTTGGAACACAAATATTGTGCCAGGTTTGAGATTTAACCCTTCCCTGCCTGCATGGTGGAAGTCCTGGGTCTCTGTCTCCTCAAAGTGCATGGTGATGTAGGAGTTTTCAAGTGTACAGTGCTGCAACTACCTGCTCCAAAGGGAATTTAAAAATGGAGCCATATCTCTTAGCTTTTAGAGATGCAAATGAAGAAAGCAGTGTCTATTTGGGACCATGCACAAGAAGGAGAGCAGGATTCTGCAGGATGAGTGTGAAACATGACGGGTCCAAATAGGATATGGAAACCTCGGGGTGCTGGTACTGTATGTGCCACACCAACAGAGAGAGGGACAGCCTGGCATGGAGGGAGCTGAGGGTGACACCAGACCCAGGGTAAACTGTGTAGCCCTACAAAGGAAGCTTAATAAGCCTGTCTCTGCACCACACCTTATCTCTCTGCCACAAAATTCAAATTCCCCTTAACGCATGTATTATTTTTATCATGGCTTTGGCTTTTACTCCTTTTAAAGTAAAAATGCCAGCCAGTCCCTTGACCCTCTCTGGTTAGGCTCCTTCAGCTTATCTACCCATTAATCATCAGATCAGCCACTTGCAAACACAGATGCTCCTGAAAGCATAGGCAATACTAATAACCTCAGGGACATGGCTGCATTCCTCTTGCACCAGGGAAACAAATACAAATGGGTTGACTCAACAAACAAAATCCAGAAAAACCCCAATGTCAGGGCCACCAGGAGTCCCACTGCCCAATGGTAATGCCATGCCTAGCAGATGGGCCAGAGCAGTTCCCAATGGCCAGATGGCTGGGCTAGGAAATCCACTTTCCCAGAGTTTATTCAAGCTGACTCAGGGTCATAAGGTTCCTTATAAGGTTTTCTCTTGTCCTAATGGGGTTTAGCCCTTTTTGGCCCACCCCCACCCTGCTGGAATAGCACAGTTCTCTTTAAATCATTTGGGGACAGTATTACCTGAGCCTCTAGGGAAAGGAAGACTTCCTGCTCCCAACGGGAAAGACTAATCCCCAGGGAAACAAAAAGGGAGAAGGAAAGGTAAGGGGGAGAAAGTCCAAGAGAGGGGTGCACTGCAGCTATCCAGAAGACATCCTCCCCAGCCCTGGACCACATCCTTTGCTGACAAGCCTGTAATGCTCATCTGAAGTGCCACCACTCAGGCTCTGCCGGATGTTTGTCTTTATCCGCGATAGAGCCAGATGCCACAGCAAGGGGGGGATTATCCAACAACAAAATAAATAAGTAACAGCTCTCCCCAGTTAGATCAATGTTAATCCAATTGCCCCGGGCAGTAAGCAGAGTCTCACACCCAACATCAGGGCTAATCAAATGGATAGAGAAGCAAAGCCCTCGGCACTACTCGCTCCATGTCACGACTTCAGAAGAACAGTGTCTCTTTGTTAAATATCACTCAGGGAGGCACAAGCAAGGGACCATTCAGGGGGCCTCATCCGTGTCCTAACTGCAATGGGCCCTCAAGTGCTGTGGCTGGGGAACAGTCTTTGGGCTGCCGGCTCTTGCTGTGCTGGTGCAGGCTGGGCTCTGCCCCTGTTCTGCTGCTACAGCTCATCCACTGGTGTGTTGGTCTCCTCATGATGCCTTTTATTTATATTTTATTGATTTACTTCAGAAGCTGGAAATGAATTTTCATATTTCAGTGAAACCTGGTGTTGTGGAGGGACAATCAGGAGGTAAGAGCCTAAGGATGCACTCAGGGACTCAGGTAAGGGAACAGCAGTTGAAACCTCTAAGACCCACCCCACTCCCAGTCAGCCATAAGTCTGCACCACACACCACCTCTGACACACTGCTAATGAGGTGCTTCAAAACAGTAAGGGCACCCTTGTAATGTGATAAATAAGGCAGAGAGAATAAGAAAGAAATGTGCCTGAAGAGACCAGCAACAAAGGTGTAACTGGGACCAGTTCACATCTTGGTCTTCTCCAGGTGTTTCCCCAGGGTCAAGCACAAAAAACCTGACAGGCTTTGTCCAGTCTAGCCATGTCATGAACATGAGCTGATGTCTGAAAGGTGCTCTGATTTTCTTGAGCCTTCCTGGTGACATGCCAGCCTGTGCATCTCAGGCATCAATGCATCTCCACTGGAAGCTGGTGGTACCGGGCTGGAGGAGGTAGAAATGGAGAGGCACAGCATGGCGTGCAAAGGGAGAAGATGGTACGGAGGGCCTCAAGCTGAACTGGTGTAGCTTATTAATAGTTTTTGTTCAGAACTTGGTGTATCTTTCAATATTCATCAGCCCGTGATGAAGGAGAGCTCAGAGCTATCGTTAAATATTGATGGGCCAAGCAGACTCACGGCAGGGCTTGGCAGGCTGCCTTCTGCTCGTACTCCCCACAGCCCCAGCGAGACTCCCAGTTTACAAAGATCCACTTGGCTTTCCTAGGAAAACCTCTCCGTGTGCCTGGCAAAGTGGGCAAACCCAGAGGAGACAGCAAGGAAAGAAGGACTCCTGCCTGCTGCCAACCCACGGAGGCACCCATGCAGCTACCAGGCAAGACAAGAGCTGCTCTATGTGCTGAGAGGTGTGGGGGACCACCTGGACAGCTGGGGAAGGAAAGATAGGTCAGAACACCCTAACAGTGACATGCCACAATGTCTGACACCAGCCTGCGCACCTGGCAGCTGCCAAGAACTTTACTCCTTCCTTCCCAGGCAACATGAGCCCACGTGGGTCAGAGTGACAACAATACCCCATGAGTGACTCCTAGGGCCAGGTGGTCCTACATCCCACTCATACTTGCAGGCAGACAAGTAAGGAAATGCTTAACCACAGACCCAGGGCTCACTCTGCCACAACCAGCACCAAAGCCATTAGTGATGGCATCCCTAAAGGACACAAGCTCATGTCACCATGCTCAGAAGAGCCTGGGCACTGTCCCACAGCTCCAGCTTCTCAAGTGATTACTCACCTTCGCAAGAGCAGCTTAGGGTGGTTCTTACTCTCCAGGTTCTTCTCAATAAGGTCAGAGAGGAGCTGTTTCAGCACACCTGTGGCATATTCCATCTCCCCCTGCAGCGCTGTCATGATGAGGGAGGCCACATTGCCACGGTCTCGCATGGAAAAGCTCCGCTGAGCCTCCAGAGTGCGGATGAAGGTCAACAAGAAGTGCTTCTTGTTCAGCAGTTGACCAAAGAGGGTCAAGGACTTCTCCACATTTGCCTGGACCTGAAAGGATAGAGCAAAGCTGAGAGACAGGCATGACAGAGAGGGTGACAAGAAGGTGGCTGGGCTGAACAAGACCCTGGATTCACCCTCATCACACAAGAGGAAATGAAAAAGGGTCAAGAAGCAGCTGGATTTGCGCTCTCCATACTCCCAAGCTTCACCTTTGGTAATCAGACTCAGTTCACCCCACGAGTGTTATCTAGTTTGTAATATCCCAGCATCAGGTTAACAGTCTCAGGGCACCGATGCATATAGATGTCTATATATACACACACCCTTCCATACAAAGACTCTCTCTCTCACTTGTGTGCAAAAATGCACTTCCCTCTCATAAACAAACACTCTTTCTCTCCCAAGCACACACACAAATTATAATTTTCAATTTCAGCTAACAAGCAGCTCAATTCCCATCCAAGTCACTAGAACATGCACTTTGGGTATTGCATAGAAAGCAAATAAAGCCACAACCCTGAGCTCTGCCAACAGCAAACCCGCCTGCTTTGGGAGGGGGGATGGATTTCAGACAGGGAAGTGAATAGCAGAAACCTGACTCTGTCCCACTCCAGACATAGCCTGAAACAGTCCCTTTTCTCATGAGACATTTAAAGGTGTATTTCCGGCCATTCTTGGCCACACAGGACCCAGCAGAGATTGGGCTCGGATGCATTTTTTTCCCACGCTGCCATTGGCAGCCCAGCTCTGGTCAGCCCTGACCACATTCCTTACCAGAAACGAACACTTTTACAATACTCTGTTTTTCCATTAGAAAAGATGGTTTCCCTCGAATAAAAGTCTTGTTGTGGAAAAGCATCAATTTTTTTTTCATTCCCCCCCTTGTCTTCTTTATTGGGAGAATAAGCATAAAATTTCATTTCATGTAGGTATTTGGAGACAAAACGACACTTTTCATTTCAAAACACCAACTCAAAATGAAGAACAGGGTTTTGACACATCAAATCATTTCACTTCAATCAAAACTTCGGATTAGCACTCTTCAGTTCAGTGAAACTCCTTGC
The DNA here is from genome assembly GCA_013400695.1 of Neodrepanis coruscans. Lineage (NCBI taxonomy): Eukaryota > Metazoa > Chordata > Aves > Passeriformes > Philepittidae > Neodrepanis > Neodrepanis coruscans. Next base: position 6,942 of record VYZS01352730.1, on the reverse strand, counting down.
AGTTGTAATTTCATTCTCCAAAACTCTCTTTCCCACTGGACAAAAACCCTGTTTCCCACCAAATTCTTGTCAATTCTGTGATATGGGTCCCCAGCTGACACTGTCACCCTCACTAGCCAGATAAGGGGGGGACACCTTCTTCAGCACATCCTAGAAGGGCAATGTGACAAACCCTCTTTTGCCCCTGTCCTTGGGGCTCCTCTAGTGGGCACCACATGGCTCAGTTAACCCTAGGCAGGTCAGAGGATGACATCCTGCTAGGAATGGAAATGCTTTAGAAATTATGTTTTCCTGGAATCCCTCCCTCCAAACACAAGGCAACCTTGATGTAATGATGCTGGTAAGTCAGCAGATGTCTGACATTCAGCAGCATCAGCTGCTCCCTGTGAGGACACAGAAATGACAGTTGATTCCCCAGCATGGGAAGACCCAAAAGCTGCTTAGAGTGCAATGACTGCTCTGCAGACCTAACAGACCCACCAGTAAAACTGGAGCAGCAGGTGTGCTGGAATTGTACCTCTGTACATTGCTGGTGCTTTTGCAGTCAAGACCAGCCAAAGCAGATCATGGGATGAGAGGTTTCCTCCCTTCAGCAAATCAACAGGATTTCAATAAGACAGAAAACAGGTCCTGCCTAACAGTGACCATACCATAGGAGGACATGAAACCCCCATCATGAGCAGCATGGCAATGTCTGAGCCCCTCACTGCCTGTCACCTCCCCAAGTCCCTGTGTTTAACTTGCTGATCATTAGCAGAAATAAATGAATAATATTGAATTAAATATTTAATTATGCTTAAATTCTCACAGAGCAACAAGCCTCCTCCCAAACCCAGCAGAGGAAGAGAGCTGGTACCGACAACCTGGTGCTCACTCAGATTAGCATGTGCATAAGCAAGCGCCGTTTCCTTCCCGTCACTTGCAATAGCTAATGTTACACTCTGAGTAAAGAGACAAATAAAAGCAAACCTGATTAAATTATACGAAGCTTACACAACTGTAGTTGCTTTATTTAATCTCTTTTGGGGATTTTTCTTTTCTCCTTTGCAACTTTAACCCCTTGCTTCCCAGGCCAGGCTGAGCTAGCAGGCTTTCTCGAGCAGGATGTTTTGAACTAGGAGCTGGAAGTGGAAAAACTCCCACCCAGCCTGCCATGGCCAATGCAAAATTCCTCCTCTGATACCCTTTTTGATACCCTTTCCACCCTCCCTCTTTAGAGAAAACCTTTAAAAGCAAAAGCAGAGGTGAGAGGAGAGCCAGGCATCTCTACAGACAGGAAGGGCTGTGCCCCAGGGAGGCCTATGATCACGCCTGCTTAGGCTCTGAGCATCCGGAAACCTGAGCTGCAAGGGGAAATCCATGAAAACAGGGTCTCCACCACCCTCCAGAGCTGGGATTAGGGACCAAGGAAAGAGAGCAGGCAAAGGGCCAGGGCCCATGCTGTAGCCATGCTGGTATACAACGCCAGCACGTGCACTTGCAGTTGGTAAGAGCTTGTTGTGTTGTAATTAGTGATCGTGCATCTTGCACCAGGGCCAATTACTTCTCCTAAATACATTGTGAAGCCCACGTCGACATTAATTACTGTGCTGGGTCAGCAGCGAGGGGAAGGGAAGGTCACCCCCCTCCTTTCTCTAATCAAGAGCAGCCTCAGCAGCCCAGCACATGAGAAGCCAATTGCTGTGCAATTGTATGCACTAAATTATACAGAGGTAGGGAGGCCAGAAGAGGAGAAGGAGCTGGTTTGGGGAACAGGGGAAGAATGCCAAGGATGGGTTCTGCATGAGGAAATGGAGCCAAGCAAGCAGGCGATGTCAGACAAGCCTGCTAAAAACGAGCGACCGGTCAGGCATCAAACAAACCCAATTGAATAAAGCAAGTGCTGTAGAAAATGACAGCAGCAATGATATTAATATAAATATTGATATTAATATTAGAGAGCGCAGTAACCATTTGGCAGCCAGTCCATATCCATGTCAGCTGCCACGCGTTGAGATGCTCTTTGCTGCACCACACCAGGCCAGCGTCCAACTAAAGTATCTCTCCAGTCCTACAATGGGCCACGAGAACTCATGCAGGGGCACATCCCTAGCATGAAACACTACAGAGACAGACAGGCAGACCCACACCTCCATCTCCTTCAGGACAGGGTGGTCTTCTATCCCCGGGAAGAGAACCCTCATGGCATAGGTACGGTAATCCAGAAAGGGGATGCCAGCCCCATCCAGGTCGTTGGTCAGCTCGTTGATGTCAGTCTGCAGCTCAGCAAAGGCTGGAGTGGGAAAAGCAGAATTAAACAACACATCTTGGAGTCCCAGCACACAGCACTGGCACTCCGCCCACCACCACACCCCCAGCACCCCATGGGTGGACCCCTCCAAGGCGTGAATATGCTCAGCATCTCCCTCCTCCTGGCAGGCTGTGATTGCTGTCCCCATCTCACAGATGGAGAAACTGAGCTCCAGAGGACAGGGATGACATCCCCAGAATAAATCAAGTGGCAGATTTAGGAACAGAACTTCCAGGTCCCGGGGGGGCTCGAATCCCCCCCGCTCAGCACTTGCAGCCTCCCAGGGATGCTAGGGGCAGTAGGGAACAGCAAAGCATGAACAAAACCAGAGCTTCTGGGAGAAAATGTTAGCCTAAACCACAAGAATGTCCTCATTTCTTTTTGACCTAAATACTACTTCAGAGAAAAGCTTGAACACACCCACCCCAGCACCTCCCAATCTGAGCAGAGTCAGCTATGACTCCAGGGGAACATGATCCAAGGGGGTCCTGAACCTTTAATTGCACCTACAGGGAAAAGCTGATGGCAGAGGAGTCCTGGAGATGCACCAGGGAAGGGGGTTCTGGTGGGGGGAGAAAATCCTCAGAAAAATCAAATTAACAGCACTTTAAAGAGAGCTGAAAGCCAGGCAGAGGACTGCAGGCTCATCAGCCTGATGAGAAAAAACAAACCGTCAGCTTGAAAGGCATGCTATCTTATCTGTAACTAGCGGGACTAGAAAAGAGAAAAGGCAGGGAAGAGATTGTGCCTTTTAATTAAAAGCAGATCCTTTTATCTGCCAGCTGTGGAAGACAAGACACCATCCCCTCCACCAGCTCCCTCTCCTCTCCCTGTCACCAGTGCCATCCACAAACATGTGGAAGGATGGGGATTTGGGGGAGCAAAGGGCTTGTCTTTCTTTCCCCTTTTTATTATCTTGTTTTTGGTGCGGGCTCCATTCACAGCACCCAGGCTGGTTGTGGCTGTGGCTGGCAGGGTCGAGGCCTCTGGAGCCAGCTTAGGGGGATAATGGGCAATTAGGTTTTATCAACAGGATCATACGAGGAATTCTGTCCAATTTCACAGCATCCGTCTGTCACATAATGAGAGAACAACTACCCAGTCACAGGAAGCCTTTGCTACCCTCCCTGCTCTCTTTTCTCCCATTTGGAGAAATGGAGAAGAATTTCTTAACTGGAAAAATAACCAAATCCCACCCAAAATGAGTTTACTTCCATTGACAAAGCAGTTTTGTCCATTTGCATTCCCTCTCTGGAAGTCAGCAAGGAAAGGGTGGCAGCACAATGAGCCTTAGAGCAGTAAGAAACCCTCAAAGACCCCTATGCTGACAACACAGGGATCCCTCCTCACCCTCTTTGCATTCCAGGGCCACTCGGGACTCCAGGTTGTCCATCTGCAGCTGAAGGCGTTTCAGAGTCCGGTCAGCATCCCGGGATTTGCGCTTGTAGGCGATGAGGACAATGATGATAATGAGGAGGAGCAGACCACCCCCGCCGCCAATCCCGATGATGGCGGGCAGGGTGAGCAGGCTGTCTGAGTAGATTTGCAGTGTCCCCGGGGAGAATTCAAACCCTCCAGCCTTGATCTGCACCATGGTGGGGGAAAAAATGGACCTGGTGTCAAGGGATATGTACCCAGGGCAGCCCTCCCTGCTGTGCCCACTATGCTGGGAATCAGGGCATGACTCGCAGCCCGTGGCAGAAAGGAAAATGCAGTAATGGCAGGAGCTGGTCTGCAGCAGTATGACATGCTTTAATGGCATACAGGACACATGCTGCCCATGCACATGGAGCAGGCACAGAGTTTGATGTCTCATTCAGACAACATTACAGTAACAGATGGGCTGCGAAGAAACAAGTTCCCCCATGGATGGGGAGCCTGGTGGGGACTGTGCTGGGCCCCTTTCAACATGGCAGTCCTGGAGCGTGAGCATCACTGCACTACAACCCCACAAACAAAGGTGCCTGCTTTATGGTGTGTGCCAGCACCGAGGGGAAGAGGTGGGAACCCCCCTGCCTTGCACCCAGCAGGGGAAGGAGATTGTTAGCAGGGCCAGCCAGGGCACAAGAACATCCAGCTGAGCGTGCTGAGGAGGGGACAAAGCATTTTGTCCTACCAAACATGTAAGCAGGGAGAAGGATGCCCAGGGAGCAGGAAGATGGTTCCTGAGGATGCTCTTACACGTGCACAGACTATCCAGTCCTTATCCAAGGATGAACACACAGCAGAGCCAGTGCCAGGCTCAGGATAAAGACTGAACCTCTGTGACATGTGGGATCTGAGGAGCAAAGGCACTGGTGTCAGCACTTACCGTGACTTTGTGCTGGCCAGTGAGGTTGGGGGACTCGCAGAGGAGCTGGGTCTCAGAGACAGTCAGGGTGCAGGGAGTGTCTCCAATCAGCACCGTGTAGTTGAGGCGGGAGTTACCAGCAGCCGGTGGGAGCAGGTTCCTGCCCTTTGAGGGAACAAGGAATGAGATTGTCAGTTCTCATGCAATAAGGTATGTTTCAAAAAACCCAACATAAGGCAAACGCATCCTCTCACAAAGCAGGACTTGGCACCAGAAGAAACAAAATGCACCTCCACAGAGGAACACGTCCCTATCTCTGTCCTCAGGTGCAGACTGCCTTACCTTGAGAATTAGGGGAGAGCTGGGCTTCAGCTCCAACATCCCCGTGGAGCTGAGCGGCTCAAAGACAGGGTCTGGGTAGTAGACGAAATTGGTGGTGTTGATGATCAGCAGGGCCTGGACGTTATCCATGACAAAGCCAATCTCATCCGGGCGGTCACCAAGCTCGGGAGGGCTCCGCACAGGGTTGTCAATAGAGGGTGCATAGCACACCATGGTGGTGTCATTGTAGACAGTGCAGTTCTGTAGGAGGCACAGACTGAGGTCAGACCCAGCTCCCAACAGGAAGGTCAGGATCAGACCCCACAAGGATCTCCTGAAAATAGTGTCTCTGGACACAGGGGTTAGATTTGCAATCTCCTGTTCTGTTCTATCAATAGGCATCACATGCCGCCACAGGGCAGAGACAGACTCCTGTCTGCAATGGATGTGCAAGGAATGGCAGGCAAGAGGTCGCCAGGGACGGGCTCTTTCTGTCAATATCCTGCAGATATCCCGCAAACCCCGCATCAGTTTTGAACACTCAGCTCTAACCCTCTCCTGACAGCAGCTGGCTGGAGGCTTTGCAGAGAGATCGGTGCCTTTCTTTGGGCAGCAGTCCCTGGACCTCAGCCTTTCTCCACCATCACACCTGTGTGCACCAGGTGTGATGCACTTTCTGCCCCGTGTTGCATAGGGATGGCATTCCTCCACCTTGTGCTGTGCCCCAGCCCCAGCCAGCATCACTTACATTCTCCCTCTCGGAGCTGGAGTACTTGGCCCGGATCCTGGGTTCTTTGATGGTGGCAAGGTTGGTGCCAGTCACGGTCAGCAACGTCCCACCACTAGAGACATGGAAACAATGGGTTAGAAAAGGCAGCTTGACACTGGGTCCCCAGTTCTAGGAAGAAGGAATCCCTCTACCCCCAGATGCCCATCTGCCCCAGCCTGGGTGAACTACAACGCCCCAGGTATCTCTTACCCCACCTTGTCACCACAACTGGCAGGATCTGGCATGCACCAATGTCAAATCATCTCAGCTGACCCAGGGCCAACTAGAGATAGAAAACCTGATAATAAAACCTGATAATTAACACTAATATCCCACTCTGTGTCCAGGTTTGGGGTCTGAAGACAGTTCTCAAGCTAAAGGCAATTAAGCATCCACAATGGGAAGGCATCCCAAGGAGGATGAGTTCCTCTCTGCCATCACTTTCTCCATCACAGGGGCGAGGCAGTGGTGACAGGACAGGCTGAACCCTGCCAGTTTTTCTCTGTGGCTTGGTGTTAAAAGCCCTGTGGTCCCGGAAAGCTCACCCATGCCCCTGAGGAGCTCGCTCCTCATCAATAGCCTGAGGAAGGTTTCCCTTGGCATTAGCTCTTAATGGATTCCTTTGCCTCCTCTCCAGCCAATTCAAATCTTTTAGAAAAATATGTAAACATTTCAAAAAAATCCCCCAATGGGACGTATTTTAATTTTATTTGCCGTCGCCAAATGTCAAGCTGAAATTAAGCAGATCCAAAGCACTCTCTTCTCTTGCCCCCTGCCAGCCTGAGAACTGTAGGCCAGAAGTTAGCAGAGTCCCAGTGCCAAGCCATTGCTCATGCTCCTCTCGCCACATCTCTGGAGCACAGCCTGGCAGTTATCACAGCAGCACTGAGATGTACCCACCAGGAGCAGGAAATCCATGTGAAAAACGGTCCCCTAGGCATCCCACAAGCTCCTTGCAATTCACCTGTTGATGCTCCATTCAGGATCAATCTTCTGGATGGTGGGGTCCTCAGTGTAGTTGTACTTCACCTCCAGGTTGCTCAGTTCTGCCCGGTTGATGTTGATGAGGATGGGAGAGCCACCAGGGGCGTGCCCAGGGGGGGTCCTGCACCGGATCTCGCGGGCGCTTCTCCTGGGGCAGAAACATACAACCTGTCAGTGCCAGGACCGGAGGGGAGGCAAGGGCAGCCGGGGGGGCCAGGGCTGCTCAGAAGCCCCCTGCCCCAGTTCCTCTCCCCTTCTGAAACAGCTGGAGGGGTTGAAGAGAGAAAG
>VYZS01352729.1:0-12859 GCA_013400695.1 Neodrepanis coruscans | reverse complement strand
TCACCTCTTGATCTTTTTAATAAGCTAAACAGGCTGAGCTCCTCCAGTTTCACACTGTAAGACATTCCCCCAGCCCTTCCCAAGGATCAAGTCTCTAATACCACCTGATCCTCTGTGGGGAGGATGTGTGGCAAAGCAGCCCCATGCAGCTGATGAAATTAAGAAGCTTGTAGGAGATGGTAGCTTTTCTCTGCTGCCTGCTCCCCCAGCCAGCCTGTATTTTTGGGGAGGCTGCTTAGGGGTGTCAGGTGAGATTTCACACCTTTCCAGGGACCTCTCCACCACAAGTTCCCCAGATGCTGAGCAATGGGAAGGCAGTACCACAGCTGTCCCCATATGTATATATGAGATGACAGACAACCAACAAAATTTAGTGTGAGGAATTTGAGTGCTCCTAGAGCCACCACCTGTTTTAAACCACACTGCCGCAACAAGCCATCCCCATCAACTTTAGCCATCCTTAAAATTCATAACTTCCTGTGGTTTTAAGTGGTGTGGATGCCATCACTCACCCCAGATGGCAGGTGGCATCCTCCCACCCAGGGCACCCATGGCATTTACTGACCAAAGCAAGGAACTGGACAAGGCCTTTCCTCATTCAACATTTACTTGGAGGAACAATAAAACTGGCCAAAAAATGAAAGTCAGTGTACATGCAATGCTACAAGCACGCTATTGGTAGGAGTCATTACTTTTGATCCATTTTTTAATATATTTCCTTCTGAACTGGAGCCCAAATGCCCCAGCCAATGAAAGCAGGGATGGGGATATTTTGGGTGATGCAGTTTTACAGCCAGCCAAGACCACAAGCTGGATTTTAGCCACGGGCTTCAGCAATACCATTTCACACAACATTATAACGTTTTAGCTGTGGGAGTAGGCAGGGCCCCTTGCACTTTCTGTTGGGTATTTGTCCTGCCTGCAAATCAATTACAGCGGAGACACCGTGAGCATTAGGATTGCTGCTTGGCACGTATTTCAGTCCTGATATATGTTGCTCTGCTCCACAACAAACGACTTAGATAAACCTCAAGGAGGTCATGTCTGTCAGTGAGGTTTTTATTAGGTGAGCCGTGCCCATTCGCAAGACGGTATGGCTACCTGGCAGAAAATTGTAAGCTGTTTCCCTCAGAGGGGGCAAGCCCTAAATGAGCTTCCCAGTCCTACTTTGGGAACACACTCGGATATTAAAAGGACCAGAGAGTATCATTACTGCCAGGTGATAAAAACAACCACTATTTGGGAAGACTGATGGCCTTTGTAAAAGCTCCCAACAGAAGCTTCATTCTTCACAGTGGATAATAACAGCCGTCTTGGATTGAAATCCCAAAGCAGCTGCATTTTCCAAGGCTACAAAAGTGACTTCAGGATTCCTGGCGCCACGTTGCTCAAGCATCACTTTTTGGCAGTCACAAAGCCCAAGAACAGTTAATATTCCTCAATGATCACAGCTTAAAGATGTCATCTGCTCTCTCTTTCTTTGCTGCTCTGCTTTCTGGATTGCCTCCCTGTCTCAACAAGGGTGAGGCGTCAGCGAAAACAGAGGCTACCTGGGGCAGGAAAGCTTCCTCCTTGCAAAGGGGAGTGGAAGGTTTAAGCCTAAATCTCTGCCACTAAAATAGCTGTCAGCTTCCATCACAAAGACATAACTTTATCACACTGCAGACGTGACCTCTCACAACAGCTTTTTGTGCTCTGGGAGATGTACCTTCCAGCACCACCACCAGCCCATTTTGACCAATTGCAGTGCCCTGCCTGGCAATCACATCTCCCTGACCACTGGTCCAGGGGCAAGGCACAGGCTGGGACATCCTCATTTTCCTGTAATTCTCTTGGCCACAGCCACATTGAGCAGGTACCTGTCCCACCTGAGAAAGACCTCTCCTGCTTAAGAGATACTGGAATCTTTCCAGGGTTTTGCCAGTTCCTGGACCAGGGCTCCACAATGATGACAGAACTGCCACCAGCTCACCTGGGAGCCAGTCCGATCCCCACTTATCTACTGACCAGCTTAACAAACAGTTCTCTTCTGTGCCCATTTCTTGTACCCCTTCCCATTCCTATGTCATTGGTCCTACTGGTAACCTTGTGAGTGTCCAGAAGGACGGTGGAGCAGCATGTGGATGTGGTGAGGGTGTGGTTTGCCATCACCCCACCCATAGTACTGTCCACTGTGGTGGACCCAGCAGTCTGGAGCAGGGTCTAAGCCGCAGGTCTGCCTTTCACCACTGTCCCTGACCCAGGGCAGAGGCTGAAATGGGGACACATTCACCAGAGGACAAATAAAAAAGCAACAGCACATTTCAGCTCAGTCACAGTTTGTGCCTTCCCATTGCTAGCACAAGGGGTTTGGGTGTGCAAGGGTAGGGGTGCTGTCCAGCCCCTTGCATGCCTGGTTCTGGGGTCAAGGGCTGTGCACAACAGAGATACCCCACATGGGGGAGTGGCATCAGCTTGCTTTCACATGGTACCCTGTTGCTGGTGTTACTTACCTTCAGCCCTGACACCTATTCATCCAGCTGAAGTGCTTTTTTTCTGTGTAGGTTTTCTTGGCTGTTTTCTCTAGATGAAGACTTTCTGAAGACTGCTGGTTCCCTTTGTAACCTTTCAAGAATCCTCTCTGTATGAAGTTCTCTTCACATCATCTCCAACAGATGCAGGTAATAAAGTCGCAGCAGATTTACGAGTTTGAGAATCTCATTATATCTATATACCCATCAGAAAAAGGAGCTGCCTTTAAAAGAGGCAGGAGATGGATTTTGCTGTTATCTATTGTTTAAAAAGATAAAGAAACCCTCTTCAATCTTTCCCAGCCCCAATTGTGTAAGAACATCCTCTGAACTCAGCAATTGCAGTGCCAGCCTACGCCAATGTCAGGACATGGCACCACAACCCTTTGGAGAGTCAAGAGCACCCAGGTCCATGCCTGTGCATCTCAGCCAGGCACCTTAGCTGGCACAAACTTCAGACAAAGCCACAGTGCTGCTATGGATGACAATCAGTCCAAGTGGCTGTGCTCTTGGAGACCAGTTATAGACAAGCTAGAACACCTCATGAAAGACAATAGCAGCTCACTGCTGCTGTGTGCTTCTGGAGAAGAACATCCCCAGCAAGCAGCAGGGTGAACAGGGAGCTCCCCACATGGTGTCCATGCCCTTGAGGGTCCCCAAAGCCATGCTCATAAAGCATGTTTTGCCTATGGAGCCCAAACAAGATCACCATCCTACCTCTATCCATCCCAGCATAAGCCCCACACCACAGCCCACCCACACTGGCAGGGGTTTGCCAGGAAGGACAGTGTGTGAGCAAACAATTAAGCAGCAGAAAGAGAGCCAGGGGGACCAACAGACCTCACGCCTTCAGAAGCAGTGAGGTATCAGGAAAGGGTGACAATTCCCTGCTCCACCCCATGCAGCATTGATGACACTGCCCTGGTGAGCCCTCGCAGCAAGCACTTGCTCCCAGGCTCCATGGGAGCAGCACAGTCAGTTTCTTGCCTGTTCCCATGCTCTCCACTGCTTTCCCAGCAGCCAGGCCAACTCTTCTCCAGGGAGCTCCCATCTGCCCGTGACTGTGGGGATGGAGTGTTTGCACCAGGAAGGGCTGACACTGGCAACACTCAAAAACAGAAGCTCCTGGGTGGTGTCAGGGAGGGTTAAACAAGCACATTAGCAGGAACTTGTCTGGCAGATCATGGTAACAGGTCATGTGTTTGCCATGTTCTTTGACCACATCAGTCAGGGATTTGTAATGGCTGAAGTCCCACTTGGGAAATACATTTTCCAGGCATGGTTCCAGTCAAAAGGCAGCTCTGCAGCCCTCCTGTGAGCACAATTTTGCACTTTGTTTGGAAAGGTCCAGAGACCTGTCTCCCAGCCCAGCTCATTCCCAAATAGCTCATCCACCTCTACTCTGCTCAGCCTTAGAGAAGGAGAAACACTTGGGCTCATCCTACAGGAGAAGGGCCCAGATCTGTGCTGAGTTACATTGTTCATGGGCAGGTCAGAGACTGGGACTGGGAGTGGGGCACTAGGATGTGGCAGACATCTGGCATAAAATCATAGCTTCTGCAAGGTCAACGGGACTTTGGTCACCTGCTTACAGCTAAAATTTCAGCTTCAGAATGCTGGTGTCTGGGGCCCTCAGTCACTCCCTGCTCTGCTTCATGGATATGGAACCTCTTTCTCTGCAAACATAACAAATCAGTTTTGATCTTTCCCATCAGCCTCTTTTACAAACACACATCCCGTGTGACATCTATGCTCATACATCAAACACTTGGCAAAACAAAGCAGAAACCTGTTCTTTCTGTCAACTAAAAAATTAATTAGAACAGAATCCTTATTCTGAACAAATAAGCAAAAGCCCCACCTCCCTCCAGCTCTTTAAGCAAAAAACTCCATGCAAGGATTAACTGCCAGTGAGCAGTCACAGATATTTCATTTGAAAGGTGACTGGTCTGTAGCTGAAGTGTCAGAGTTTACTTTGAAAATGCTTTCTGTTTTTTACAAAAGAACAGGGAAAAGCCCACTCTCAGCCATTGCAAATTGTCACTGTTGTATGAAGCAAAACATTATATCCCATCTGAAAATGTTAGTTCATGACTTTGTCTCATGATGATCTAATTTGTGAGCCATGATGAGACAGAGCCTGTGTTTGAAGAGTTTAATAAATGACTGTATGTGTGGCACTAAATCCAGGCCCTGATGGGATGGGATCCCCCATCTGCAGGGCTCCTGGCCTCAGTTTGCTGGACCCTGCACTGGGCTTTGGATGCAGTCAAGTTTTAGCACCGCCCTGCAGCTCAGTGCATCCCGTGGCATTTGGGCTGGGTGCATGTACAACAGCTGAGGGGTGGCCCACTGCAGGGACTTCACCCCTGAAAACCTCTTGTCAACAATAAAAGCTGGGGGAAGCAGCACTTCCACAAGCTGTGCTGGAGGAGGAAGGTTTTGGAGGGGAGCAGTTGGCAGATTCCTGGTTGAATGGCAGCTGACAGTAGACGTGTTGGCGCCCTGCAAGAGTGAGTGGTCTTTCTTAGTACGAGCACAAGTGCATCACATGCCACCACGCCAGCAAAGAGCCCAATGATCCACAATATTCCCTCGGTCTCAGTGAGATGAGGCATCAGTGATGTATATGGAGCATCTCACAGGCTTCAAGCTGGAAGGAGACAGGAAGCTGCAGCCCCACTGTAGGCTGGCAGTGATCATGACCAGCACACCAGCTTCTGCCTCTTCCCATAGTACAGCATAAAATACAGCTGATAGAGGAGTTTTGGTGCAATCTACAGACAGATTTCAGTGCAAGAATCAGCAAAAATTTTTTATGCTTGAAAAAAAAAGCCAATCGGGAGTAGAGACAAAGTCTGATTTAGAAGAGAGAGGGGAAAACCAATCTACAGAGAAGAGACAACAGTTTTGGCCAACGCACCGTGGCTTCCATTAAATAAAACAACTTGTCATTTGCATTCACTTGGCAAGTGACTAGACCTGAACTTGGCTGCACATTTGATGATCCACCATTACTTTCCAGGGAGGAGGTTGAAATATTCTTATTCCTTTTGATTAGGCCAAAGTAATTCTCTTAATGCCACAGAACCAGCCGTGGACAAGATGCTGCACATAATGTCATTGGCAGTGCTGCTAAATGAAATCCCTCTCCAAGCAGCTGGGGAATCAATACTAGCAGTAATTTGTCCTTCCAAGTTTTCCTCCCACGCCATCTTATTTGTGGTGCCAGTCTGTGCCAGCTCCATCTACCTCAGCTGTGCACGGGGCATGGAGGGTCTTGGGGCTGCATAGGAGTCCCAGTGAGGTGCTCTTGTCTCTGTTATTCTCCTCCATCTGGGAGCCACCTCCCAGCCCTCTCGGCAGCACCTCTGTATGTCCCAACATGTTGCCATGGAGCAGGGAAACTTTGTTGCAGGACTGATCAGGAGCCTAAAGACAGCTAAGAGGTGCTCTTCCCTGACTCCATGTAGCACGAAGGGCTGATTTTATAACACAGATCAGAAAAGAATCATGGCTTTTTCCAGTAATTGGAAATACAGCAAAACCTTCATTAAATTATTAGCCAGAAATTCAGCTTCTGTTAGGCGATGCTGCCACACCACGGCAAACATGTCAGGCCATCAGCAAGCACAGGGCCCAGGGACAGCCCAGCCCTCACACATTTGCTGGAGTAAATATTTATTGCTTTCTGAGCCCTTGCTTCCGGAACACACTAAACATCAATATTGCAGCACTCAATGTCGCCCAATATTATATCAAATCATTAGTGGAAGGTTAATCATTATAAAAAGAGGAGGTCTCAGCTGACAATTTATTAAATTCCTACATGAAAGCACTACCATTACCAGAGTAGCACAAAGATTTGGAATCAGTGGCACTGCTCACTGTGACTGGTAGGTGGAGGGAGAAGGGTCCCTCTCTGTCCACAACCAGAAGAGACATGCCCAAAGGCCAGACAAGTTCCATACAAATTGCCATCTTTCCCAGCTAGCATAGGAGCCAGCTCGATGGCAGAACCTCCTCCCAGGATTAGGCTTCATCAAATGGGGTCCCAGTTGCAGCTGCTGTTGCCCCACAGTGCAGTGAGCCAGGAGCCCTGCAGATCCAGGGAGGTCTGCACAGCTGGGATTTGGGGGGGGTCTTTTAATGTTCTGTCCTGTCATAAAAAAATATATATATTACCAAGTTCAATTCCTTGTATTTCTTCTCTGCTGGCATATTAACTTTGAAATGTATTATTGCGAGACACTCGCTTCTCTCTGCCAAGAACTCCCTGGAGAAAACACTAGCAGAAGAAAAGAACTTTTTACAGCTTTTTCATAAAAGAAGTCAGCAATCCACTAGACCTAATCAACTTTTCCTAGCGATAACAGGGACAAGAGCCTCAGCTTCAGTAAACCAGTGAAACCTCATTGGTATGTCACAGAGAATGCTCCAAATGTGCTCTGTACCTTAGCCAGTCTTTCCCATGGCAGCAAAAATTTGTGTTGCTGCCTCCTCTGCCAGCTGTACTAGGAAAGGGTGGAGGACCAATATAGCAGTCTAGGAAGACTAATAGGAAAAGAGAACCATATAAGTAAAACCACTCACTAACATTATAGATCTCCTTACCAGGTCAGCCTGCCAATGCATCAGCACAGCTGGATGGTGTGTGGGAAGAGAAGAACCCACAGCTGATTTAGGATAACAGCCTAACAATGGGTTTTAGGCTGCTCTTTTCACTCAGTCACAGAACACCAGTGCCAGAAAATCCAGCAAGAGCCACATTAGTGGCTGATCTTTCCATTGCCAGAAGCTGTGCCATCTGCAGGAGAAGACTTCCATTTCAGAAAGCTCCTGATGGCCTCTGAGCTAATTTTCCCTGCTCCCAGAGATAAAGGCAGCCACAGATGTGGTTACAACTTTGATTATTTTTTTTAATCATTTGAGAAACCATCTTGCCAGAGAACAGTTGGAAATGATAGTCTAAAGCAAAGGCAGCTCAGCTGGCAGACTTCAAAATAAGGCCATTGCATTAAGTGTTTAAACTGGAAAAATGAGTGGTTTGGCAATGAGGCAGTAGATAAAAACCTGCTGTCCTGGGGTTTTGGAAGTAGGCAAGGACCAAGGGCGTGAGGTGGGTCTGAGCTGGCCCAGCATGCTGCTCAGCTCTACGGGATGACAGCTGAGCCAGGCAGGGTGCCTCTGCCGCAGGCAGCTCTGATCCTAGCCAGTAGCCCCCAGTATCACTTTGCCTTGCTGCATCCTGGTTCCCTTCACCTGAACACCTGCACCTCTCTCACCCAGCAGTATGTTCAGACATGGAGTGGGAGAGCATCATGGCCAGCGGGTCAGGGATTTTGATCCATGGTGCGAAAACTGGATCCCAACGCTGTTGTTTCTGGGGTGTGTGCTAGGCTGCAGCAGCAGCAGGCAACTGCAGGCACCTGAGAAAACAAGCAGAATGAGGCAATGGTTTGGGGAAGACCACAGGGGACTACTTCTTCCTTTCCATCCATTCCTAGTGGAGAAATAGAAAGGTGACTATAATCAATTTGGCATGTATCTATTTACTATGAGCACATAGAGAAGACTCACAACTCCCCACCTTTGGCACCCAGCCTACATGTTGGCAAGCAAAAGATGTTATCTTAAAGATTCACTGCAATACCCTGAGTCATGCTGGAAGTCTGAATCCACCAGGAAGCCTGCTGAAGTTAAGGACCTAGGGCAGGGACATTGACTTCTTAGGTATTGCTTGTAGTAATGTTCACCGGGTCAGATCCTCCATACCACCAGCACCAAGAGGGATCACAGGCAGCAACACTTCACCTGCTTGTTCCAAAGAGTGAGAGATACAAGAGCCCAGTCCTGGCCCTAGGACTGAGATGACAAGAGCACTGCTTCACCAGCTCTGCCCCAGCCAACTGGGCTTTAATTGGAACTCCAGCTAAACCTCTTCTTTCTATGCAGGGCCTGTGGGGACAAGTGAGGTTGCTGAAGTGGCTGCCTTGGGGCACTGGGCTGTGGGGAGACAGTGTAACCCAGGGTAAGTGACAGAGGAGCGAAGGCAGTGGAGCTAAACTGATTTAAATCAGCTGAGGAACTACCACACGGTTGGGCAACAGAGCATAGCGATTCAAAGAGGGAATAGCAAATTCAAAGCCCAGCATTAACACTCAACTGAGCAACTCAAGGACTCCAAGGAGAAAAAATTCAAACCATGCAGCAGCTTTAAATCAGGTGGATTTGGAAGCTGAGAGCTTTAGGTTCATGCCCCCGTCAGGCAAATTTTGACTTGCCCAACAGAAATCCAAACACTTTTGGGGGGCAGGAGAAGACTCCTCCTCCCAAACTGTGAAGTTTTCTGTAAAAGCAGGTATTGGTGCCCACTATTTCAGAGGCAGTCACTTTTCAGAGTAGCCAGAACTCAGCAGAAATAAAGTCTTTGCAGATGATAGATACTGTAGTAGTCCTCAGCAAACAGCAGAGCCTGGGCCACATTAGACTGTGCAGCAACAAGGTTTCAGCCACACTTGGACAGAAAACTAGCATGGGAAAATGGTGCAGCACTGAAATCCATGTGAGGGAAAGGGGCGCTCACATGGGGCTCTGCAGTCTGCAATGGCTCAGGGGTCCTGGCTGTATATTTGGACCACGTTTTGGGGTGAGGCAGACACAAAGTGCATCACGTCATGGTCATCTGCAAATTACCAAATGGACTTAGCAGATTTGTGGCAGCTGTTAGCTATTTCAGGGAGATATATAGATCTGAAGGCTAAAGTATCAGATAAAATCATTTAATATGAACTCCTGCAAGACATAGGACACAGAAACACAAGTCCTTAATTTCTGTCTGACCCCAGGCTTGTCTTTTAGAGAGATCTTCAATCTGGATTTGGAGATATAGAAAGATGGAAACTACTTTCTCCAAGTACATTAGTAGGTAATATTAAGCATTAACAAGGGAGTTACCCCATTTTTACCTGTTTTTATCTTTCAGGCATTGTATATTTTTATGCATTTGTCCTCCAAATTAAACAGTCCTCTGATCCCCGAAGTCTCCTTCCTAAATAAGTACTTTAGAGATTGATGATCCGAGTCACCTCTTAGCCTTTTCTTTGTTATGCTAAATTAGTTTTAACTTCCTTCGTGGCTCCCTCCAGGGAAGTTTTCCAGCCTCTGAACCTTCTTCCCTCCCAGGACAGCCCCTGGCAGCCCCTCAGGCCACGTTGCCCCAGCAAAGGAGCTGGCTTGATTGAGCAGGAAGCCAAGGCTGATTAAGAAAATCACTCTGGAAGATAAGGAAACATGATGCTGGTCACACCCGTGGTATCCAGAGGCTTCCACAAAACTTCCTTGTCCCAAACTGGATATCCTGATACCAGGCCATCATCCTCCCACGAGTGCCCTACCAATGGCACCCTGCCTGCTGCCCCTGCTGCTGCCTTGCTTTCCCACCACCAAGGGCATCAGGGGATGCTGTGCACAACCAATCTGCAAAGCAATTAATTAGCCGTGATAATTAACCTCTTCGATTACTTTTATGCCTTCCCAACAAAACTATGTGGGGTGCTTTTGTTTACTTGCTGTGTGACAACTGCTTGATGGATTTATATGAAGTAAATTAATAAATAGGCAGTACACATGACAAGAAATAATTGGGAGGACTTAATGTCACTGATTAAATTATCCATTCAAAAAGCAAGTGTTCTAGCAAAGCTTTTCTCTCGTCTCCCACATCTGCACGTCAGGAGCCCAGTGCCTGCCAGGCCACCTCACCCTGTGCCATCACATCTCTCCTTAAAGCCCATCTCTGCCGCAGCGTTTCAAAGGCACTTGGCAGTGACTGACAGCGAGGATGACATTTGTCACGCTGACTTTCACCATGACATCCTTCTCCCCGCTGTCCCAATACTCGTCTTCTGTCCACTCCTCCGTGGCGGCCCCCTCCCCGAACCCCGGAGCCATTTCCAGCCTCTCAGCGCAGGGACTGCCTGGGTTCAGGGGGAGAGTGCAGCTCTCAGCCTTGATCCTCGCCGGCTGCCGCCCCGGCTGTGCCCGGCCGCAGATCCAGGGCTGACACGGCCGCGGTCCCCGCCGGCTCCGGGGCGGCACCAGCGCGGCACCAGCGAGTGGAGCGCGGGGCCCGCTCGGTGTCTGAGCCCCGAGCTCCACCTAGCGGGGCCGGGCCCGGCCGGGCCGAGCGGGGCCGAGCAGAGCAGGGCAGGGCGGCCTGGGGGCAACGGGCTCCCCTGGAGCCGGGACTGCCAGCCCTCGCTCAGATCTCCCGCCGCCGTTCGGCCGCTCACAGGGCCCGTGTCTGTGCAGAGGAAGCCAGAGCCAGGCATAGGGTTCGGGGATTCAATCTCTAAAATGAGCCCGTAATGACAGACAAGAGAGCCCATGCTGCCAAAAAAGAAGCCAGCGGAACTCGGCCAGGGAAGTTTGTTTGAGGTGGCAAGAAGCTGTCCCTGCACACCAGAAGGCCCCAGAAGGAATGGTCTGTAAAGGACCATGCACAAGCATCATCCTGCCCGTGGGTAGACACACACAATGCACAGTGCAGCCCACAGGGCCTGGCAGGGCAGAGTTGGCATAGGAAAATAAGAGAAGATCAATACAGATAGCTCCTGTACCTTGGGTAAAGCAAGCAAGTCCCAGAATCAGAGTTTGGCCAAGGAATCCATTGGGTGAGGATCCTCTTCCCCCCTTTCCAAACCCCAGTGCCTTAGTGACATAAAGCCAGCACTGGTACCAGCTGTAGGCTTTCTAAATCACACTTTGCCTCTATTCACTCTGGCTCTTATCTCTCCCTCAAAGATTCCTCACTAAAACGCTGATGGAAAAGTTCACAGGTTGCTTTCATGAGTTCATAAATTACTTATAATCTGCTGGCTGTGCAAGTAGAGTTCCCTAGACTTTAGATTTTATTTTCTCTGTAAACTTGGAGAAGAGATGCAGACAGACTCAAGGCCCAGGTGACATTTCCAGACATTGCTCTGCTTCAGAAATCACAAGGTTTGAGCTCTGCACCCCATTACCCATGGAGCTTTAACACATCCCTCCCACCAAAGAGGGAAAGTTAGATAGTTACTTCTAGCATTACTGTTTGCCCAAAAACTACAGCATTTGGTGTTCCTATGGAGTCCTGAGTTGCACTTAGCACGGGGGTGAGAGGATCTGCTGCCCAAACCTAGAGCCTAGATGATATTCCTAACACCCATATTCCAGGTGTGAGGGAGATAGATCAGCCCCTCCTTCTGGCTGGGTGTCTTTCCCCCACCATCCACTAGTGCTTCAAGAAAACAAGGTTCCAACACAGAACATCAGGAGATTTGCCTTAAAGTTAAAGAAAATAACAAAAGTTGGGTTTACTTACCCTCTACTTGAGTCAATGGGACAAGAGTTTCATTTGTCCTCTACAGCGCTGAGACCAACCACCTTTCTCCTTTCTAAGGGGAGCAGAGTTTCTCAGTGAGGCTTTAGGGCAAGTTCAGCTGCTGAAAGGACTGGTAGCAGAGGAGCCCTGCTTCCTGTAAGATGGAGAAGAGCTGCAACAAACTGCTGTGTTTCTCCAGTTCTGTGTTGACATTTCTATTCTGCGTTTCTCCTTATCAGCTCTGGGCCAGCCTGGCCCACAGGCAGCTGATGACATTTCCAGTCATCGGCATTTTTCCAGTTGAGCTGAGATTAAGTCAGTGTCTTCTCATAAGGACATGTGCATTTAAGGATTGAAAGAGCGCTAACAGCCTCATCAACGACCCAGGGTTTCCCGTGGTCTCACAGTGCTCCTGCCATCCTGTGCTGTCTGTTTCAGAACTGGAGCTACATGCTGCAACTATACCTGGAAAGGTCCAGGAAGGACTGACGGCTGAGCTAGCAGGGTGCTGCATCTGCACACCTCAGGATGCTGTGAAGACCTTGGCTGTATGTTTCTACCTGGTGAATCAAATGAGTCCAGATTTCACCCACCTCCTCTGTGCACTTCTATACCAGGAAAGGCAGAATAAATTGTAAATTAGGGTCTGCAAAAGCATCACCAACAATGCTTGTGCCCTGGATACCCACCTGTTGCAGCAGGGTTGGCTCTGACCTTGTTTTATCCCTCCACCTAAACACCTCTCTTGACTCAGCCCCATGCCACGTAAGTCACTGCAATGTCTTGCCTTGTTTTTAAGGCCATCTTACCCCAGTTACCCTTGTCTATGTGGTCTGGGGTGTGGATAAAACGTGCATTGACCCTCCCTGTGAATAGCACTGAGCATCTGATTCCCAAATTGTCACACTCCAGGGCAAAAGTCCATGCAAAGAATGCGAGATGGTCTTATTCAGTTTTTCTGCACCTGAAAACCCCACCACTTTAA